>VZSE01003691.1:707622-933810 GCA_013398275.1 Promerops cafer | reverse complement strand
AAGGGAAGGGAAGGGAAGGGAAGGGAAGGGAAGGGAAGGGAAGGAGATGGTGCTAAAGAAGATGGAGCCAGACTCCTCTCCAAGTGCTCACTGTCAGGACAAGAGGCAAGGGTCACAAACTGAAACAGAGGAGATTCCAAACATAGGAAAGAAATCTGTTATGGTCAGGATGGACAAAGAAAGGAACAGCTTGCCCACAGAGGTTGTGGAGTCCCTTGTCATTGTAGCTACTTAGTTTCAGAGGGGCGCCATCCTGAGTAATCTGTTCTAGCTGACCCTTCCCTCAGCAGGTGTTGTGCTGGTCAATCTCCAAAGGTGCTTTTGAACCTCAACCATTGAGTGAATATCAAGATAGGTGTGATCAGTGTGTATTTTAGGTAAAACAAGAAGCAAAAGATGCCCATTAAAAAGCAGAGCAAATAACAGTTGCTTCAAGAGGAAAAGATCCATTGTGAAAAAGCATCAGATGCACAGTTAGGAAGGAATTTACTGTGTGTGTGATATAGCTCATTGTAGCTGGAAGGAGATAACCATCAATTCAGTGGGTCAGTAGAAGGCAGTATAAAATGTGAATTCAATATATTAATTCTGTAGGAATATATAGAGCATGAAATGAAAAAAAAATTACTTCCTTCCAAAAGACAGGCACATAGATATGTTGCAATGCAGAAGAAAAGCACCACATAGTCCTGTTCATCTTTACATTCTGAAAAAAACAGCCTCTACATTCAATATTTCCCACCAATACTTNATTTTGATATGTATTATCAAGCATTTTGCTTTGCCATTTTTTGTAGTGTGAGACAGAAGAGACTAAGGTAAAGAAAAAGTCTCATTGGACATCATAAGACAAAGTAGCTGTCACAGGATGTGCTCATTTAAATTAAGATATTTTTGTCTTAAACTTTAGTTATTGTGATATTTGACCAGGCTCTTTGGGGTCATTTATCATCATCCATTCTTATTATTTCAGTAGATTCCATCACCTCTTTGATCTCATTCGGTATTTTGTGCTGATCCGGAGGCCGGTAGCATAAGACCACTAGTGTATTTTTACAACTTAGTGAGACTCAGCATACCTAAAATAAGTGCCAAAATGGCATTTGATCTTGTCACTCCCACCCTCAGCAAGGCAGCCACAACAGAGTCAGAGAGGCTTTTTCTCGTTATTACACTCCAGAGGATCTCTGCCTGCCAATAAGGAAAAAGGTGATTGTGAGTTCACATGCCTCCAATGGCTGTAGTTTTGACTATTTAGCAAGCTCCAAAAGCCTTAGATACTTTGAAGTCCCTTTCTTTCATTGCAGCCAAGGTCACATAAATGCTGTGGAACATAAATTCCCTGACCAAATATGATATGGTTTTCCTTTGAAATATAGTTTCATGTTACAGCACTTGAACTGAGGTGTACAATGCTCAATAGTGCATCGTGCTTGTCATTACAAAAAAAAGAAAAAAAAAAGGGGGAAAGAAAGGAAGAATCAATATAAACTTTTATAATAGCTGAACCAAAGCAAATTTGTTTCCAAATGATCACTAAAATAGAATTGAGGCTTATGTTGAAAGAGAATAAAGTCATTTATCTTCGTCATAGAAAATAAAGATGGTAGAAATCACTCTGAAAATCATAGAGTCACAGGGTGGATTGGGTTGAAAGGGACCTTAAAGATCATGAAATTCCAACTCCTCTGCTCTGCAGCCATGCCATGGGCAGGGATGCCACCTACTAGAAGGTAATACTCTCTCTTAGTTTTCTGAATTTTTTCCCCAAAATCATGTTCCATTATGGAAAAGATAAAATTAATGGCAAAGACAATTATTTCCCATTGCTTCCAGAGGTTTTGTAACCTTCAGTGCATGTCTCCTGACACTCTGAAATCCTGTTCAAACTTTCTGCACTCTTTCTTAGCCTGCTCAGGTGACAACTTGGGAAGTCTCTTAGTACATTGCATTAGATGGACCATATTATAGAAAGGCTTTCTATTAAATGAACAACTGCTTTTGAAGGATTTGCATCACATGGGGAGTCTTTGGGGGCTCTTCAAAATGAATAAAAAAGGAACCAGATCCTTAAAAAAGTTACACTGTTTTAGGAAAATCAAGAGTACACAAGCAGTATGGATGGGGTTGGCTTAGGCTGATGTGGACAGGGAAGATCTTATAATAATAATAAAAACAAAGCAGAGCACACACCGAGTGAGCATGCATGAAAAAAGAAAAACTAGGAGGCCGGCATGGGGAGGAAAACCACACACACTGTGCCTGTGAAATTAGCACAAGAAAGTACCTTTCTGAAGTCCCAATCCCTTAGTCTCTTCAGGACCCTACACTGGATTCACTCCAGTATGTCTGTTTTTCTTGTATACATCCACTGCAGCACCCAGCTGTGAGAGTTATCCCATTACATCTCCCTCATCCTAGTGAGTTCTTAGCCCTGTAACTGCACATAGACATCCATTTCCTTCTCTTTTTTATCCGTGCTGCAGACATTATGGGATTGGAGTATTTGTCACACAAGAAATCTGAAAGACATCTGAAATTCTTCAGTCTGGAGAAATGAAAGCTCAGGGGGATTTTAACCATGTGTGTAAATGCCTGATGGGAAGGGAAGGGAAGGGAAGTTTCAGGGAAGGGATGTTTCAAGGAAGGGAAGTTTCAAGGAAGGGAAGTTTCAGGGAAGTGTCAGGGAAGGGAAGTTTCAGGGAAGTTTCAGGGAAGGAAGTTTCAGGGAAGGAAGTTTCAGGGAAGTTTCAGGGAAGTTTCAGGGAAGTTTCAGGGAAGGGAAGTTTCAGGGAAGGGAAGTTTCAGGGAAGGGAAGTTTCAGGGAAGTTTCAGGGAAGTTTCAGGGAAGTTTCAGGGAAGTTTCAGGGAAGGGAAGTTTCAGGGAAGGGAAGTTTCAGGGAAGGGAAGTTTCAGGGAAGTTTCAGGGAAGTTTCAGGGAAGTTTCAGGGAAGTTTCAGGGAAGTTTCAGGGAAGTTTCAGGGAAGTTTCAGGGAAGTTTCAGGGAAGTTTCAGGGAAGTTTCAGGGAAGTTTCAGGGAAGTTTCAGGGAAGTTTCAGGGAAGGTTCAGGGAAGGGAAGTTTCAGGGAAGGGAAGTTTCAGGGAAGTTAAGTTTCAGGGAAGTTTCAGGGAAGTTTCAGGGAAGTTTCAGGGAAGTTTCAGGGAAGTTTCAGGGAAGTTTCAGGGAAGTTTCAGGGAAGTTTCAGGGAAGTTTCAGGGAAGTTTCAGGGAAGTTTCAGGGAAGTTTCAGGGAAGTTTCAGGGAAGTTTCAGGGAAGTTTCAGGGAAGTTTCAGGGAAGTTTCAGGGAAGTTTCAGGGAAGTTTCAGGGAAGTTTCAGGGAAGTTTCAGGGAAGTTTCAGGGAAGTTTCAGGGAAGTTTCAGGGAAGTTTCAGGGAAGTTTCAGGGAAGTTTCAGGGAAGTTTCAGGGAAGTTAAAGGGAAGGGAAGGGAAGGGAAGGGAAGGGAAGGGAAGGGAAGGAGATGGTGCTAAAGAAGATGGAGCCAGACTCCTCTCCAAGTGCTCACTGTCAGGACAAGAGGCAAGGGTCACAAACTGAAACAGAGGAGATTCCAAACATAGGAAAGAAATCTGTTATGGTCAGGATGGACAAAGAAAGGAACAGCTTGCCCACAGAGGTTGTGGAGTCCCTTGTCATTGTAGCTACTTAGTTTCAGAGGGGCGCCATCCTGAGTAATCTGTTCTAGCTGACCCTTCCCTCAGCAGGTGTTGTGCTGGTCAATCTCCAAAGGTGCTTTTGAACCTCAACCATTGAGTGAATATCAAGATAGGTGTGATCAGTGTGTATTTTAGGTAAAACAAGAAGCAAAAGATGCCCATTAAAAAGCAGAGCAAATAACAGTTGCTTCAAGAGGAAAAGATCCATTGTGAAAAAGCATCAGATGCACAGTTAGGAAGGAATTTACTGTGTGTGTGATATAGCTCATTGTAGCTGGAAGGAGATAACCATCAATTCAGTGGGTCAGTAGAAGGCAGTATAAAATGTGAATTCAATATATTAATTCTGTAGGAATATATAGAGCATGAAATGAAAAAAAAATTACTTCCTTCCAAAAGACAGGCACATAGATATGTTGCAATGCAGAAGAAAAGCACCACATAGTCCTGTTCATCTTTACATTCTGAAAAAAACAGCCTCTACATTCAATATTTCCCACCAATACTTAACCTACTACCTTGAAGTCTCCTTCTGTCCTCTAACTCATCTAATTTTTAACCAGTCATCTTGTTCTTGAAAGCTATCCACAGGTCAGGGACTAACTGCCAGCTCCTCAATGGTCCATTAAGGTAACAATGGTCTTTTGGCAGCACTGTTGTTGAGAGACCGAGAGGTTATGGAAACTGTTTCTGGCTGGTGGAGTGATGTAGTTCTCACTGAAGAGCAGATTAGCTCTGTGTGTGGCACCTTTCAAGAAACCCTTCCCTTTTAATCAACCATTCCTATTAGAGTGGAAGGCAGTGAATAAGGAGAAAGGGAGTTACTGGAATTCCTTGTCCATATGCGTCCCACTTCTGTTGAGTGTGCACCAGAAACTGAATACCTTAGCCACAGGGGTTTAATAGGTTTCACCTGTACCCACAATCTGAACTACAAAGATGAAAAGGGAGTAAAACATACAATCTCTTTCCTGTTATTGCAAATTTTGTACCTGGCAAAGCCCACATTGTGACATTGCTTTGCAGCAGCCATCTGCAGCTACTCTCTTCTCTCAAAAATATTAAAAGTCATGAGGACGGAACTACTTCTGTGTAGCCTTGTCTGCATTTTCCTTCAAAAATAGGACTTTGAGTAAACTTCACAGAGCCTGTGCACACACTCACATGCTGATGTGCAAATGTCCATAAGTGAAAATTCCTAGCACAGCCCCTGACAAGGTTCTGTTCTACATCAGATAGCTGTTTCCTGAGTTGGCCTTGAGGAATACTTGGGACATAATGGTGTCCCTAAGATAAGAACTGTCTCCAATAGGCAGTTATGAGATTATCCTGTTCTAGAGGAAGGTCATTCAATGATATGTACAGGAGAAAACCTACCCTATTATCATATGATGTATTATATCAGTATAACTATAATCCTGAGATTCTAGACAGTTCTTTCCCTTTTCTTAAACCACTCTTATCATTGCTGTAAGGTGAATAAGACAACACAGGGTGCCTGCATACCAGTGCTGAGGGAGGTAAACAGAAAATCTCACAAAATTTTGTGATAGGAATTTACTTAGGTAGCTTACTGATATTAGACCGGATTACTTTTTGAGAAGCATCCCCAGCCATATAAATCTTTTGTGTCATCTTCATAGCAGGCTATATAAGTACAAATCATCCAAGAAGAAGAGCCAGCATTTCCTCCACTCTAGTATTTATGTTTGTGACCATTCAGAAAGTAATACAGGCTATTTGTATCAAACCCAGAGTTAATTTATGGGGCATTGTCAAAGATTTGCTATAATTGTTCTTGGGCCTACTTCTCATTCCAGTGCAATTGGGATTGTAGTGGTGATTGCTTCTGCAGTAGACTTAAATATTTCCAAGAACTGTGCCTTTTTCTACCCAACAACTGTAATCTGTCATGCTCTGCCCTTGCTCTTTATATTTGTGCCATGACTACAGATGTCTTTCAAGCAAGACTATCAAGAGGATGCATTTACATTCTAGTGAGCTCAGCCGGTGCTGAATGATGTTTGGCCTATGCAGTGTCACCTCCTCTCAGCCAATCTGTGTGATTCAAAAGGCACAGCTCTCGTGTAAAGGGGAAAAAACCTTCTCTCTGCTGGATGTTCAGCTATTCATCAAAAAATATCAGTTACTGAAATGTAATAATCACATGTTATAGGTACAACTCAGAATGGGCATTTCCTCTTCCATCAGCTGTGGTACCTCACTGTGAAGAATGGGCAAGCCTTTTTAATATATGAAGTCTTAATCTTTTATTCAGAAAGTATATCCTGATCAGTGTTTAAATGTGATAGGTTACAAAATGAAGACTCTTACTGTTTAAATTGCAGCCTTCAAGGCACAATGAATCTGTTAATCTCCCTGCGTAGTTACACTATGGCAGCTATCATGATGGCATTTCTTCTTATCACAGTAATTTGATCCAAGCAGAAACTCTTGAAAGGTGATTTCCCCCCATCTTTGATTCCCTTTTTTACTCCTGGAATCTTCTAGACTGAGAGGTTGCCAGCTACCCTTGTTCACCCACTTTCTAGTCAGCCTTTTTGCATTTGTGTCACGTCACCCTAATTAATTTGGAAATTTTCATTCCGCTAGAAAGGCTACTCATAGATTCTCTTCTAATCAGTCAAGCTAAAAATTCAAAAGAAACCCACAGACATGGTTGCTTAAAATGTTCCAGAACCTAACATGAAGGATGTAGAATCTCCTGTGTTGTCTACAAGATATGTCATTATGGCAACCTGTTCAATTAACCTTTTTAACAGAAATCTTCAAACATTACATGCTTCTTCTACTTGAGGATTTCTAAGTCCCCAAGGTGCTTAAGTTGTGTTTGAATTAATGTATGTTGTCATACAGAGACATCTTGGGATGCTTTACAGTGGGGGCAAAAAGCCAAGCAGTTGATTTTTTAAAAATTGTAGAAAATTTGGAACTGTTTCTTCAACATGTTTTAAATTGCTCCAAGTGCTAATGCTAGAAATGGCAAAACTTTATCAGTTTTATTCTCATCAGACAGCAAAGCATGCCTCAAACTATGCTTTTTTCCAAAAGTCAGAGGTCTCCAATATTGATCTAGAAAGAGATTACATTTCATGAATTGTCCCTGAAAGAAGGTGTTTTCTTGGCTCTGTTGGGCTACTTGTCCTGTTGACCTGTAAATGGGATGTATTTGCAGTAACAGAAACAGAAAGGTAAACATTTCCAGCATAGGAAGAAAAAGATTCTCAGATCAGCACTGGCAGGCTGCTAAAGACATAACCAAAATTTTGTAGACAATTGGTGGGGATGGCTCAATCTAGGTTCTTGTTCTTATTTGTGATTACAGGAATTAAATAGCTGTGAACAAGTGAAGGGAACAAAAGAAATGTTTTTTTCCACAGACGGATAGATTTTACTTCACTTGATGTTAGCTTAATAGAAATAAGGCAATAAATAAAATAGCATCACTCAGTATCTCTCTCTGGAAAATGACAGGCATCATCAGAGAGCAAATATTTATGGTAAATTCCTCAGATAGGTGGAATGAATCACCTGCTGGAAATGCTTATCTATTTCTACTGCATTTAGGGGAGAAGCTGAGATCATTGGTTTACTCCAGATGTTTAAATTTCAAATGGCTAAAAGTCAACATTTTTATCAAGTCAATTCCATTTAAGTTTCAAACTTTTCAGTGGACAAGATTTCAACTTGCATTTCTCTGGCAATGTGTGCATGTACCTCAGCATAAAGTCTGTACATCTGTTGCAGTTCTGTTGTGCATTGCCTTGTGACATACTTTGTGTATTATAGTTATCCTATACCTCATGTAAATCAGGGGAAAGCTAATACAACAACATAAACATGGCTATGCAGAATTATAGATTTTTGATGTTTTTCACATAAAAGTACTAGTATTTCCAGACACACATAAAGAGGGATATTTTTTCATCTTAAATATCTCAGGTAGCTTTAATCTACATGAAGTTGTGAAAACATACTGAATCCTTGACCATTATGTTTCATCTTAGAAAATAAAATATTCGTGGCTGCATGTGAATTACTTAAGCCAAATGGCAACAGCATTTGAAAGAAAATGTTGTGCAGTTAGAAGGATGTTCTTGGAAAGAACAGTGTTCACTTAGAAAGCCTATACAATTTTAGGATGTTCATATAATATTAAAAAAGGATCTCTCTCACTTACAATCAATGTGTAGACAATTAATAATTAATAGTTAACAAACGTATTTAGTAACAATTCTGTTCCAAAGAGAGAAACAGTGAATGTAGAAATGAAAACCCCATTGACTCCAGACCCTGTTGTCATGGCATCAGTTACATCACAATGAGCATCTGCTCACAAACTCATGAAATCCCCTTTCAGGTTTAGGTTGTTGAGTCCCTACATATCTACTGGGTGTACTGTTCAGATTCTCACGTCTGAGATGTTTCTATAACTTCAGATTTTAAGCTTCAGTATTCTATGCTCAGTTCATATCTGTTTTTTTCTTATGCCATCACTTTCTTTTCAGGTGGAGAAGTAGTATTCACCATATTGTTGAACAGTCACTGAAAGTCAAGGAGTGGGATGGATCTCAGGAAAATGGTTTGAAAGTTGTGTCTTCAGTCACCCGAAGCTTCATCTACATAGCTAACGTAATGAAGAAATCAACTCTGGAAGATACAACACCTCATTCTAAACCAGACATATGTTAAGATCCTTAGATACCTCTCTTGACTCTTTCACCCTGTTAGTACTGATTGTCAGATACATGCAGATGATGTCTGCAAGGTCTTTTTTAACAGCAGTATATACTTTAGCAGCTGAAGTTCATCCTGTGTCATCCTGTCTAATGGGCATGACCTGACTCTTCTATCTTAAAGCAACAGCCTTTTGCAAAAGTTTTTGTTGGTACCTTCCTTGATCTCAATATTAGCTTACTTACATTTCTAGTTCTCTTGCTCTCCTGATCAGCTGGTTCTTCCTAAGTGTTCCTCCAATATTCTTCTGTAATAACAGCCACTTCTATGTCATCAGCAGTTTAATTGAAGAACCTACTGATTCCTGTGCTGAAGTTATTACTGAAAATCCTAAGTACTAAGTACTAGATAATATTAGTCCCAAGATCAAACACTGGGTATTCCTATTAGAAATCTTTATTTAAATCAATAGCTGTCTCTTTCAGCTCAACTGACTGTAATCTTTTGTTTATTCCTTCTGCATCTCTGTCTTTATTCTGTATCTATCCCATCTTCCTCTCATAACTAACACCTTCTTATCATACCAGATGCTTTATTGTTGCCCTAATGAAAAAAAATAAATTCAGCCATGACAGCATTTTTTGTTGGTCTGCTACAGAGTAGACTACTTTTGCAGAGCTCACAGTTTTCTTTAACTCAAGAATCACAGAGCAATAGACAAAGATAATTAATGATAATAATAGCAACAACATGCAGCTTTATTTAGTCTGCAGCCAAAACCTGAAGTCTGTCATGGAGGCATAAATCAACCAGAAACTTTATTCAGAGCTTCCAGCTTATCTGTGAGCCAAGTTGACATCCAGAATTGGAAAACAATAGTCTTGTCATTCTCCTCCTTATCTTTCCTTCATTTTACAGATACTTAGTTTTTATATTTTCTAAGAAGCATCTCCATTAAAAATCTAGAAATCTAGCCCCCTGTATTTTCTCCCTGTAAAAATATTTCTAGGAATAAATTCTTCTCCCCATTTCTCAGGGAATACTCAAAGACTGGCATGATATTTTTGATTACAGGTAACTTTTTCACTAGTATTCACTAACAGAAATGTTATATTTTGCAATTTTTTTAAGTACTTTGCAACATTTTAGATGTGTATATGTGGTAAATCTTTTTATCCAAGCATAAAAAAAATTATAAGGGATTTCTTTGTTAACACTTTCCCCAACAATATAGTGACAATTGATAAAATCCTACTTTTTTTGAATGGCATTTAATGATAGCATTTCCATTATTTTCCAGTGAGTGACACTGGTCTAATAACCTTTAAATTTGCCAGTAATCTGTTTGGATACTGCCAGAAAATTTACCATCTTCCTATTTTTCATATCAGATGCTAACCATTACACTGATACAATATGAGAGAACCTCAATATGTGCAGTATTTGTCATATAATCAAAGCATGGTAGTGGAATTAGGAGAGTGGGGCTCAGCAGGAACTGAGCCATGGTCCCTCTCTTGGCAAATACAGTCACACAAGGCAGATGCCTAAATCTGAGTGAGTCACCTTAAGAGTCCCTTCACAGGTGATGCAGAGAAACAGATAGTTCTACAGCATCATTCCCTTCCTTATAAATAAATGTATAAAATAGATTAAATGAGTCACACCTTAAAAATTCTCATTTCCTTCCCTGAATATGAAGGAGAACTGCAATAACTCACTCATCTACAGAAATGTAAAGCAAGGTGGAATAAATTGTAGCCTTAATATGTTTGCCCCCATCTGTGACATGAGCAACAGCATAAACACAATGACTGAATATTTCTGAGTCTTTATTCATTAATATTTATAAAGTACTTTAAGATCTTGGGATCAAAGCAGTAAAAAGAGGCAATCAGCACTACATGGCCAATCCACTCAAGTGTCAAAGTCCTATTTTATAGAGTATTGTATGTCTAGGTAGCCCTTCCTTAAAAATCTTATGAATTAATTGAGAAGATAGTTGGACAACAGAAGCTAGGTGTTTCTGTTCTAGCCCACAAGAATAGTGCAGGAGCTTTCAGGGGCACCTCGCTTCTCTTAACCTTGTCACAATATCAGAAACATTATCCTCCACACATCCTACATATGCTGCAAGTTGTAAGAGTTGCCTTTGGCCACTCTGCACTGTCCTGCAAAACTCACCAGCCAAACAAGAGGGATTGTAGTACAGTCCTTTCCACCTCCAGGCACATCAGTCCCCTGCTCTTCACTGCCCTGTATTGTGGCCCCTGGCTACTGCTGCCAGCCCAGAAGTGAAGGCTGGCTCCTTTCTAACTGGAGGAAGCTGCCCAGTGATATATGCTGGACCTGAACATTCACTTCTTAAAAAAGAAACAACCAACCCACAGCCACTCTCCCCACAGACCACCCCAAAGAACACCGTTATCAGTCACCCATATACTAGAAGTATTTTTTAATCACTGAATACATTTGGAAAGCTAAAGGGGGTTAATGGTTGCTGATTTCCCCTTTCTGTATTTGGGAGGGCTCTAACCACCCCATAATGACTGTGCAAAGTGCTGTTTGCTTATTTTTCTGAAAAAATTAAACACTTGGCACATGGATCCTTCTGATCACATTGCTGGAAAGGTAAAAGGGCTCTATAAATCCACACATCCAGCCAACATGCACGAATGTACTTTTAGGTTTCCTTTTTTTTCAGTCTGAGCTAGTTTGGCGCACACACACACACACACACACACACACACACACACTTCCTAGTACATTTTGTATAATTTAAGTTATTTTTGTGTTATATGCTCTTTCTGGTGTTCCCGTGGATTCGTTAGGATGAATAATTTCTGTCAATAATGAACACAGGAACCCAGTACATGAATACTTGACGAGATGAATATATGCATAGGTTATACATATCAATTTGTGGTGAATGCATGAAACAAATGCATAAGAAACTGATTTAACTAGCACGAAACACAGATGAAATAGATGGCATATAAATGTAATTATATTACTTTCAGGCAAATAAGACCGTGTAGATAGGAGGGTGATGGGTATGTGGATTCTGTAATGAACATCAGGGCAGTGGAGAGGCCCCTTGCAAAGATAATGCATCATTTTATGTCTTTAAAAAAGCCACAGTCATACAAAAAGCCAATAAGAAAGCACTGTTAATAGCTGGAAAAATAAATATATTCTGTGGGTTAAGAAGCTGGAAGTAGTATAAAAATGAAAGCTTGTGCGTGGAAGGAAAAGTAATGAGAAGTATATGAAATTACTAAGAACCTATCACCCAGGTAGAATTTGCATTATCACCTTCAGTGGATTTTGAATCTGCCCCTAACAGATTAACTGACATGCAGCATCAGCATGAAAATGGTATTATTTATTTTAATTTCTGATCTCAGTAAGAATAGATATTTAAAATAGTCATATTTTGAAAATTTCAAAACATTTTAAAATCCATTTTTAATGACTTGACCTTTTTTTTTTTTTTTTTAAGGAACTTAAACCCAGTGTTTTCTAATGCTTAGACAATTTTGATACTAGGCAACAATATTGCATGATAAAGTTCACCATGCTGGAATGCCTCTGGAGATGTGATCTCTAGCAGTGTATGTGTGGAGGTCCCAGTCTTCCAATTGATTAGTTTTATTTCCTCCTCTCTTTTAGTGCTATAAAGTATCTCAAGTTCCCAATAAAACAATGTACAACTCCTTATCTGCTCCAACATACATCTTTCACCGACCAACATTTTACTCACAACTCTTTTCAGGCAAACCCTAAGCCTATGTTTCACAATCAATTTCTCCTTAGTACTTTGGTTGAGCCTTACACATCTTTTAGCATTTCCTCAAGAGTTTCTTTAAGAAACTCACAGTTACAATAAAAGGTAAATAATGTTTACTTCTTTTGTGATTTCCCCTCATTTTCTCTGTGCTCTTCTCTGTTTCCTGAGCTCCTGGATGCCAAGGTACAGACCAGCTAAATTTGAACCTCAGTCCAGGGCTCATGACCAGCAACCTCATTCCTCTTCCAGAAGAATGATCTCCATCAAGAGATCAACCTTGTGAAATATCAACCATGTGATATCTCACAAGGTTGCCTATAATGAGTCTGTGGTCTCCTGCAAACCCTTTTGTTATCAGAAAGGTTATGCTCAATGTCATGCAGCATAAAAGTGAACACTCTGAGTAGTCAAGAGTTAAAACATACCTTGGCTGTTTCAATAAAATGCAATTTAATACGGCAAGAAACACATTTCATATCTAATGTTGACATTGAAGGATCTTGTATTGCTTTTTTACCAATAGAAATGACAGTGATTCATCAGCTTTTATTCCATTTTATATTGCTCTGGTGCTCTATCAGCCAGAGAAATGCTCTAATTTTTTGCAAAGTTTATCCACTGAGTTCTTTTCCTTGTTACCTTTCAAATAAAAAATATTTCTTGTAGAAGGCACTCACAGTTTTTGCTATATTACTGGTCTTCCCACCTTATAGCTTCCCTGTCACCCTGGAATCCACAGCTCAATATTTCCTATAGCTTCTTTTTCAAAGCAAATATATATAGGAGTGTGAATTCTTTCAGACTTCTTGACTATTTTTCATGTCTTTGCAACCTCTGTTTTATTTTTAGAGTTTCAGCATGCATCTCTAAGTTTATATGCTGTGCACTTTGAATTACCCAAGACTCAGAGGGTTTTCTGAGATCAAACAGCATCAATATTAATTACTAATAGAGTTTTGCTTTTAAAATAAACTTGGATTTAGAATACTGAGACAGCATGTTAGCAATTAATGCATTACATTTACTTTTACACATGATCCATATATTTTAAACATGGGAACAAGAATTGCTCAGATTCAAGTTCTGTATTGAAAGAGGTTCAACATCAGCAGTTGAATTGGTTTTTAGATTTGAGGTTTGGACTGAAATTACACAGAGTGCAAATCTCACAGAGGCAGCTGTCATGAAGCCTTTATTCCATGAGTTAAGGGGAGTCTTAGTCACTTCTACATGTTACATTTAGCTTGACTATTAAAAAAAAGAATATTCAGAGAGAGAAAAAATTAAAAAGAGGTTAATATTCAAACCTGAACCAAATTAGGTTCCTTTGTGTATTCAGTTTTCTTTTGCAAATTTTACTCTTCGTACTTTCATCTCTACTTGTATTTGGAAGAGTTTGGGATGTAGAGGCTTAGATGGGTTCACATTTATCAAAGATGAAGAATGAAGCAGATCATATTTCTATGAAAACACACACCAAACTGTTCCTTTTGCAAATTGGGTTTCATATCCACATCTGAGTGAAAAAAGAGACAAGAAACGAGAATATTTAGAAGAGCAGGAAATGTGGGAAAGTTATGAACAGTCAAAGACAGTCCTCCCACCTGGTCTGAGTGGCAGACCCTGGCAGTAAGAAAGAACAACTTCTCAAGCACAGTAGTAAAAATAGCAAAGCCACAGCTGTCTACTCAAGATGGCTTAGAAGTAATGTATAAAGCAATAAAATAGAATCTCACTTTTCTAAGAAGCATTCATTTTCTAAAAAATGCAGCATATTTCTGCGAGCCGTAAGCCAACTCTACCAGCTAATCGAAAGATCTGAGTGATCTGGATACACCATTTCATGGTACCAAAGTATATTCTGATGCTCTTTTATTCTGTCCATTTCTCCCCCTCACCAACATCTCCACTCCCAAACTAACACCAACTCTTAGAAGATACTCAAAATGAAATTTCTCCACTCTGTGCTTCTTCTAGTAGTCAAGCTGTAAACCCGCATTCAAAGTAGAATATAATTTCCTGGATATACTTTGCTCTGGAAAAAATAATGTGGAAAGATTGAAAGAAAAAGACAAAAGTACAGCCTCTGAGCCAGAAGAGGTGTTGTTAGACCTGCCAAAGGAGGCAATTTTAAGGCATAGTGATCAGGCTGAGGCTTAGAAATACTTCAGCATTAAGATGGAAAACAGCACGTGCATGAGAGGCTCTAGAAAGTCACTCAGTATGAGACACACCAAAAAAACCTATTCTCCCTTTTTATGTCTGAGACATCACAGAAGAAATCATAAGCTTAGTGTGGATTCTTTATGTTTTGCCAAAGGTCTGGCTGGAAATGATTCTGTTGCCATAAAATCTGTTTATGACAGTATTAAAGTAAGTATATCACACTGAACGTGCTGTCTATTCTACCCCAAATACAGGCAGCAGGGAGATCTGAAGCTCATGTTAGAAATGGGGTAGGGAAGAGACCTTAGCAAGAGCATTGACACAACCTCACCACTGTATCATGCAGGGACCATGGGCTGCCAAGAGGGAGTGGGTGGTTAGTTCTCTTTCAGAAACCAGCCTCAAGAGCTTTCTAGGAAAATGTGAAACAAATTTACTGACAATGTCTGAGGTGCATGTATTTCGGTGCCAAGGGAGCAGCAATAATTGTGGGGCAGTGTGTCTGCTGCTGTCAGTGTTGGTAGTAAATGAGTATCCAGTGGGCTTTGCCCATTTTCCCTTCGGTGTTCATGTGTTTTATGGGCTTGAAAGTTAAGGAGGAAATAGAAATGCTTGTAGGAAGAAGTGCATTTAATACATCATAGTAATTTTTTACTTGTGACTTTAGTGTTAACATAATTTGTAGCTCTTTCATGTTCTCTTTTCATTCTCTCTCCCCTGATTTTTGCTGTGCAAACACTGATATTTCCTGATAGAAGGAGACTTTAAACAGCCCACAAAGATTGACTGCTTTCATGCTTCCAAATTTTCTCAGGCAGTTAAGCTCAAGAGACCGGATCAAGAGCGTGGATCAAGTAAGTTATTGACACACACTCAGACAAGCACTGGGGAAGGGACGACATGAGCCAGCTGCCCTGACATGAAAGGGCAATATGATTTTACATCACAGGGCCATCACCCCACTCGACCCATGTGAAACCAGCCCGGGCAAGCCAGCTTCTCTGTGCCAAATGACAGCCCCGCCTCACATTCCTAGGTTAGTCTAGAAGTAAAAACCCAGAAATACCACACAGGCCTTTTCAAGGAACAGTCATCTTGTTAGAAAAGAGCAAAGCTATTCCTAATGGTCATCCCTTCAGTGTTTGTGCACCCTGAGTGTATTAATCTATATCAGGATATATCGGAGATACCTATATATGTATATGTATGTATATATAAATAAATAAATATATCTATATATANGGAGGAAGGAAGGAAGGAAGGAAGGAAGGAAGGAAGGAAGGAAGGAAGGAAGGAAGGAAGGAAGGAACTGGCAACCTGGAGTGACTTTCACGCTTCATTCAAGAAGATGTTAAAGAAGTGGTCTGAGCTGCCCTGGTCTGGCAGATCAGTATGTTGTCTCTGAGGGCAGTACACAGAAGCAAAGAAGTAAAGAAAAAATTTTGGATGTGGTCAAGGGGAAAATGGAAGAAAGCTGAGCAAATAGTTACAGAGTCTAGCAAATGCTAGTAAAGGCATGAGGGCTGGAACAGCAGCTAATTAAGAATAGCTATAAAAATAGCAGGGAAAAGCTCTGCTTTCTACAAGAAGGTATCTCAGAAACTGAAAAATTCACAAGTTGACCTCAAATTCAAGGGCCTGAGCTCACCCTCCAGGTAGTTTTGACCACTAAGCATATTTCTGCTAGAGTAAGGTTTTTTGTTTGTTTCCATTCCAATGACACCAGCTTTCTGTCAACTGATAGAAGAAATCTAAACAATTTTGAGCTAGATGTGGCTGTATTTGTAGTTTAATTTCTTTTTGGCCTGAGCTGCTGCTGTAGCTGGGATAGTTAGAATCAACAGGCATAAAACCATTTCTTTCAGCAATTTCATTACAAATGGGATTTGAGGCTAGGTACAGAGATGAATACAGACATGAATATTCCTTGGTGCTCTCTGGAACTGTACATTTCCCCCACTCCAATCCTGCCATTATACGAGAATGTAAGAGAAGGTATTCCCAATAGAATAGAACTGGTGGTCCATCCAAACTGGCCTTCTGTCTGCAGAAACAGTGACTGGAAATTTAACACATGAGCACAGCCACTTCATGACAGACCATTTCCTTCACGCTGCACCAGTTTCTGCAATTGTTGGATTTGGGATGTTAGAGGTATTTTCCTGTCTAGTTCTCCTGGTATCTGTTTATAGACCTTTGACCACGAACTTTTCTTCTCCCTTTCTCAGGCTGCTGGTACTGCTTGCCTTCAGCCTCACTGTCAGAACAAGTTACAAGAGTTCATATGCATTCAGTAAAAGCAGTCAGCCTTTTGCTTCATCAGCTTCAAGGGCTCAGTCAATAACAGCTTCGCATCCAGCTTACACAGCACCCTCCTGACGGAGTCACGTTTATTCTTCCTGTTCAAAATGATGGGTCCCAAAACTTTGTATCCTTTTGGATGACAATAATCTAATCCCCTGGTTCGTTTTTATTTCTTCTCTCCCACATCACCTCCAACTCCACTAAGTCCTTTCTCAATCACAGAGCTGGGACTGGACACACAGCACTTGATGTATGACACATTCTAGCTTAATATAGTGGCAAAAAGTCTGTCTTGATGTGCTGGGGGGGGGGGGGCTCATCTGCCCCCTTTTTTCCAACTCATTCAGTTTTGTGAGGTTTTCTTAGGGTTTTTACAAACAGCAATCTGTTGTCTACCCAAGAGAGACTTGCAGTTTTTACTGTGCATCTGCTTTCCCACATGCTTGCTGAACACAGCCTGCACTGGCACAGGTGGTTGGTGGGCAGAACTGGAGGCAGAGCATGGGGCCATGGCTTCCACACCCCACCAGGCCCTTCAGAACCTGGGAGTTACCTTACCCTGGCCTCTGTCTCCTCTCGACACTTTGATGGCCACAGGATCTCACTAATCCCCTGGGCCTTCTTCCTCCCATGGCTGCCTTTGGGGAGCTCTTTGTCATACTCTTTGCTTTCTTTTTAGATATTCTTGGGTTTTTTATTCACTTTCAGCTTGCTGTGTGTATGGGTTTTACTTTTCTTTTCTCAGCCAAATTTCCTTTTGTTTCTTTTTTTTTTTCATGCTTTTCATGTGATTGCCTGCAGAACTTTTTTTCATGTGATTGCCTGCACAACTTCCCAGTTAAGGCTTGAAGGGATTTTCTGGATTGCTTTGCTTTCTTTCTGAATTGTGGTACACTTTTTACCTGGCTTCTAGCACTTAATTTTTCAACAGCCTCCAGGCTGCTCCTAGGCTTCTTTCGTTTTGGAAAGCTGCTTTTTTGGGATTTTTTTTTCTTTTTCATTTGTTCATTTTTGACCAGTTACCCCATTGTTTACACAATTTCTCTTCTTGAAATTCAGTACTGTAGTCACTATTCTGTCCCGTTCATCACTCTACATTAAATCCAAAAGACCCTCCTTTCTTGTGATTTCTGAGGTTTTTTGTTCCAGGAAGCAGCCATCTACTGTCTCCAGAAAATTTCTCTCTTGGCTCATTTTTCAGTACTGATGTGTAAAAGCACATGTAATTTTTATTCTCTTGCTTAATATTGCTCAAGAAAATCCAATGGTGTTCTAATTTACCTTTATTTTTTAATGCAATTGTGATTTTTTTTCTCTCTTGGCCTTTTCAGAGAGTCACTGCACATTACACACATCCAATTTGTATGTTGCATTATTCTAAGTGTTCTTCCATATCCATGCATTTTCTCCTGTTTCTAGTTTAGAGCACATCATAGAAAAGTGCTAAGTTACAGTGACACCTTGTGAAGCCTTGTCCCTTTGTGCACAAAGGCCAGGTACTGTGCCATCACAAGAAGTTATCTGAGTGTCTAATAGTTGATTCTCCACTGTCACCAGCTGTTCCTTTCTCACTCCTCTGCCACAGAAGCAAGGGCAGAGCAAGATGACACTAATGTCAGGTGGAGTGAAGGGTCTCATCCAAAACGAGAACCCTCCCTTGGGATCTAGTCCCAGACATCCCAGCAGACTCACGTTTGCCTGCCACACAGGGTCAACATCATAGGAATGCAAACCAAAAGCTTCCCACCTTGGTCTTTTGGCAGCCAAAAGTTTTTTTTATTTCTTTTCTTCCTTGCACTTTTCCTGAGCAGGTTGTCCCCTTTGCCACTGACAGCAACATAACATTTCTCCAAAAGCCAGTGGCACTAATGGACTGCATATATCACTGCCACCTGGTGAGCCTGACCAGGTAAATAATGATCCTGTGGCACAAATCATTGTATATACGTGTCACTGACCACAGTCAGAAAATTTCAGTTCAAATACAAAGAGATGGAAGAGTAGGAGAAGGAAGATTTTCTGTGAAGATGGTGCATTGTCCACTGTCTTTTCCATGGGGCTTAAAAAAACCTGCATGCTGACCACAGTCATTACTTGCTCATCAATTGGTAGGTGTGACCTGGTGCATTTTTGTTTCTCATCATGTGTTTGTATCTGGGAGCAGTTCAAGTACACGGGACTCAAGAATCATTTTCAGGAGAGAGATAAGAAGTAGATGGTGCTTTTTTCTTTTCCAGGGGGAAGGGGGACAAAGAATGCAAGATTTTGCATCTGTGACCATATCTAATGACAAGTGCTTATAAGAAGCATTTCCTCAGTGAATCCACACTATTTTCACCAGCTCCCTGCCAAGATGATTGCAGTGACTTTAGGATTTTTTTTTAAATAAAAATTCTAATTCTAGAACCGTTTCAGTTTCTCTTTATCTGTTTTATTTATTCTTTTTCTTGAAGATAGCAGATGCATGGAAAATTACATCCAGAACTTATTAACAATTTAGAGTAGGAGTGTTTCAGCTCTTTCTTGACTTTCCTGACTATTTCTATCTGCAAAATTTAGAGAGCAGCTTAGAATTTCCACCCACTCTTTACATAAAGCAAGCATTTCATTACAACCAGTTTAATTTCTGAGTTTGATGCAATAAGCCCCTTATCTAAGAGACTCTTATGTTCCTCTGTGTTCTTTTTTTCCTCCTTTGCACCATCCTCTCTATTCTCAATATGTTAGACATAAAGTCCTAATTCAGTAGTTCTTGAAATAGATAGGGGCATGCCAGAAATTTTTTATCCATCACTTAACATAATTCAGTAATATTTTATATAAGGATGTCCTTGTTCTCTGTAACCACATGATGAGTGAGAAATTAAAGCATGAGGTTTTCCAAACAACATTAATTGCAATTCCTGCAAATTCACATGCCTTTGCCAGATGCAATGTCTGTGACTGTTTCTGAAATGTGCATGCAACAGAAAAGCATACTCTACATGGAAGAAAAATCCCACAGTTTTCTAGAAAAAAAAAATATCCCCACTGTAAACATTAGGAAATGACAAATACTCTCAGGACATATTTATGTATCCAAAACAATATAAATTATTAAAGCAAAAGGGGAAAAAACAAAATTTAACTAAAAATAATGCAGAGTGTTTAATAGATTTGTTTAATAGTCATAAACAAATAACCCATGAATACTTTAAAACAGTTAGTGTTGCAGGAAGCAGACACCCAGAAGATTTTATTAAATATTCAAACATTTATGGAGTGTGCTCTAGAGGTTAGAGCAGAGGCCTGACAGTCAATAGAGCTGCCTTAAATCCCTGCTCTGCTGCACGTCTTTCCTGGAGTGAGCAAACCACCATACACATGGCTGTTCCTGTGCTGTAGTGGGGATGCAATTGTGCTGACCAAGCTTTGTGTCAGCTCTGCTGAGGAGCAGGTGCCAGTCTCAGGCTGAGGAGAAGGTAACTGCTGGTTTTGCCACAGGAGTCTGTGTATTGACAAAATGCTCCATGAAAATGTGTTTCTGGGACACCTCTGTGTCATCCTGACCCTGTCAGGGCATAGACTTTGGCCACTTATCCCACTAAGGCAACAACCAGGAGTATAACCATCCCAGAATATATGACAGGCCTCAAATAACCCCAGCCTTTGTCTCATGAGCTGCTGCTGTTGCATGAATGAGATCCCGGTGCCAGGGACATCAAAACACAACAGGAAAGGGGAGAGGAAACCCACAGGCACCAGGAGTTCAGAATACCTGATATGTGTTCACTGTAAATGGAAACAAGTCCAAGAAAGCTGCATAATGCAGTTTCTACCTTTTCTCCTGCTTGTTGGAATGAGGAACGCATGAACAAACAGCCCCCATTGTGCTACTGGTAGCTTTACAATGGGGAACTGGAGTAATGATTCTGTTGTACTAAGTGAAGGCAATACCCACTGATGATTTTCCTACATCTTCCTTTGCAATCTGAATATATGCTTCAGGTAGCCTTAAAACTGGTGAAGGAATCATTTTTATGCTACGTTTATAAATGAATTTTGTGGGGGATGTGAATTAATTAGTAGGATGAGGGTCCATAAACATCCAGAGACTCCACAAGGATCCTCGTGGAGAAGATCTGAGTCTCCAGTTTCCAGCTCTCCCTGGGTGCATAATCACTAAATCTTGAACAACCTACCCTCATGGAGTTATGAATATTAGAGAAAAAGGACAGGTGGACTATCATATCTTGCTCAGAATTTTGTTTTCTCCCAACAATGCATGGTTTTCCCAAGGTGTTACCTAGGAGAGTGTCAGTACCATGCATGACTGGCACAAATTCCAAAGGGTAAAACATGCCCTGAGGATACTGGGGGTTTCACCCACTCCTGCTCAGGTGTTGGTGCCCGGAGAGATGTGCTTGAGGTCAGAAAGAGGGCTGCTGACAAGAGTGGGTCCAAATAAAATGTTGTCCTCTTCTCTTAGCTCATTTGACCTTCCAGCTGCTCCTCAAAGAAAAGAAGTGAAGCAGAAAAGATGGCAGCAGAAAAGGGAACAGTACCCAGCCTTTGGTTTGTTACAAGGTATCGGAGGACCCCTAGTAGGGTGCTGTCTGAGCAGGTGGGCATTCCCTGAACAGGTACAGCTGTAAACGGGGTCAGATGGTGATTCTGTGAGGAAATTTCTAATGAAACAGACTGATTTATTTTCTTGTCTCATCTCTAAGCTGAGGCACCCCAACACTCAACACTACGAGCTCTTAAAAAACTAAAGTGGCACTGAAGAATTATTGGTTCAGATGTGGGACCAGCACCAGCAGGTGAGCCTGAGAAGTGAACTGAGGGTTGGGGGTGTGGCCCCGCAAAGTCACAATGGCACAACAGCAGAAACCCTGGTGAGCAGAAGTGACAGCAGGTTTAAGGCTCGCCGTGGACTCACTTGTGACATGGGTGAAACTGTGAAATGCAACTGCTTTTGTATCTAGGCAGGGAATGGAGGGCGTAAGATTTTGTGCCTACGCCATAGCTGACCATTTATGTGCATTAGGAGAATGCCCATTAGGCCTCTTGTGAGTAGCACAATCAACCATAATTAATGGCAAAAAAGGAAGTCAGTTCCACAGCTCATCCTCTGCCCCCATGGCCCTGCCTTTTTCTCTGTAAGTCGTCCCCCAGAGAGGAGGTTTTAGCAAGTTTCTTTTGTTTCTTTAGAAAACATCTTAAGGCAGTATGCAAGGCATGCATTTTTATTTTCAGAAAAAGGTGAAAGAGAAGACAAATATCCTTGTTTTCTTGTAATCCAGATTCTAAGTAGATTTAATAGCCCTGTTAGTGCTGGGCAAAATTAAGACCTTATGAAACATGTTACAAAGTACCTTTGTAGATCTCATTTTCAATAAAAAAAGGGTTTAGGTCATGTTGAACAATCTGCAACTTATTAGCACTTTGCCTTCAATAGGTCACCTTTCATGGTATAATACTCTGTTTTCATTAACAACTGAATCCAAAAGGGCTATATTTTTAGAACTCAGGCAAAATGTATTACCGATATTGTTAGCACAAAGATAAAGAAACACAAAACACTTAGCTACAAAACTCGTTTCTTACACAAATCTGTCAGATCCAATGCTTTTCTCTAAATGCAGTGATCATTACAAGAACAGCTTGTACTCTTTAAATTTGAAATGTTAGGTGTAATATTTGTTGTCCAGCCAGGAAAGAAAGAAAAAAAAAAAAAGCAATAAACAAAAATAAACAGAAATCGCAGGCTTTGACATGTTCAGTCTGGTCTACATCTCAGAATCATGCACACCTGAGAAGAAAGAATGTGAGGTAATGTAAAACTTAGTCTACTTAGATTTTAATAGATAAAGCTATGCTAGATACCAGTTATATTAGGTTTTTTATTTCTTTGTGAGTCCATTTTGTTTCAGGTTTGCTCAAAGAATATTTTTATTATTAATAAAAAACTCCCCTCATCTTTTGTAACAGTTACTTTGAAACATAAAAACCTGACACTACGCTCACATTTCTTAAAGACTATTCCACCATATGGACTTATTATTATTTTTCACTGATCATTTTCTTTTGAGGGTTTGTACTGGTCCAGCCTCTTTTAGGACACACTTTATATGTGTAATATATAAGTAATATTCTTCTCCATAGAAGGGAAGGAGAAGGAGGAAGGGTAAGTAATCCCCTCCTGCTTCATCCTTTGCAAGGGTTAGAGATAACACCTGTAACCCTTCTACCCTACAAAGTTTGCTTGTTCTTTTAGGAGTAATACATTATTTCTTTTGACCAAACAATCCTCCCAGCTGATGAGTCACATGCAAGCAGTTGCATTTGCATGGGATTCATTGATAGAGACTTGTTCACAGTGGACTAAAAGAATTACCAGTAACAGGTGAGATCAATGGTATCTGTCAGAAGAGAAAAAAGTTGAAATTCTCTACAGCTCTGCTTCATAAATGCAGCCTGAAAGCAGAAATCAGTATTACCTTCAGTCCTCTGTACCATAAACAGCGGCAAGGAATTTCAAGCACCAGCATTTTTTTTCCTTATTTCAGTGACCAAGGGGATTTTAATTTTTTTTAATTATTTTTTAAATTCTGGAATAAGATCTTGGAAACTGATACACTGTCTCTTCCCTGTTAGTGCACTAATCATGACATAAAAGACACCCCCACACATTTTACTTCCCAAAACAACAAATATGGGGAGATATCCTGAGTTCTTTGCATCTCATGAGTGGAGCACAGGCACTGAAGGATAATCTTTCTAAACCATGTTGAGGGAGATTTCAGCAACAGTCTTCAGCAATGCCCAGTTATCAGAGTAGGCTGAAGAAGCTGACAACATGCTGGTCCTCCTTCAGACCACCAACAGTTTTGATCTGAGCACTGTTCCTCCCAGTCCCCTCTGCACCTGCTCCTCTGTGAGTCTGTCTTTTTGAATGGGGTTGTGAAGTACACAACTTCAGATTTAGTTAATCCTGATGTCACGTGCAAAGCCAGAAGTTCTTGGCCTACTGGAGACACATCTCTTTCTTCATCCTGGCAGTATGTTTGCCATTCTCATGCCAGTGTCTCTCTCATGTTGCTCATTCTTTGTTTAAACAGACTGTGAATAAAACACAAAAAAGTTTAATATATGAACTACAGTCAAAAGTAGGAAATCTAAGGGTCCGTAGTCCCTAAGTAACACCTAGAGTCATTCAGGAATCAGTCTTAGAGCTCAGAACTGGAATAAGTCCTGCACTTCATGTTGCCCCCCCCTTCTCTTCCTTCTTCATCTTCTGAGCAATAGATTTCTCTTGCTTGTTTTGTTTTACTAACTATTTTTACATGCCCTATCAAATGAGTTATGAAAGTTCAAATTTCCCTTGCTTACTAAGCAAGTACTCTTAGAAGAGGGAGGTACCTGGTTGATTTGGAGTGATCTACCATTCTTAATTTTATCCCATTTTTTAAGTTACCTCAGTGGCTTGTTCTTCTGTTCAAAATATATTAACATTACCACTCCATTAAGGATCAGAAGTTCATTGATTAATGTTTTCCTTTCATGGTTTGTAGTTTTATTTGGTTGGGGGGCACGGCTGGGTTTTTGTCTGTTTGGTTTTTTAATAGAACAGGAATTGAAGGTAATTTCAAATGTTAAATCCACTGCCTAAAACAGTAGTACATGTTAATATAGTAAAATAGGTAATATTTATGCATAAATTACATGCAGAATGTACAAATTTGAGCACTATAATAATGTCTGAGTGAAAAACAGGTGAGATGATTAATATGAGAGATTTCTTTGTGCAGAAACAGAATTTTAATTCTGTTTCCATTCTCAGTAGATTGGAAATGATTTCTCATCATACTGTGGGTTTTAACTGGTGTGTACATCCTTGCAAGCGATAATCATACACATTTGGGAAATTACTCCCATAAATGTTTTTCCATTTGAGAATCTTATGTTTTAAGTATCATGTTCAGCACATATTGGAAAGAAGGTTGCAGCTAATATATGGAAACATCATTTGTATTTAATCATGCAGTTGGGAGTAGTTATAGTAACTAAGTAGATGCAGACAGTTTAAAATGCACAGATTGTTACTGCAACCTAGCTTGCCACGGGCACTTTTTCCCTTTGATAGCTCAAGTGCCGAATAAATAAAGTACAATCAATGCTCAGAACTGGTGGAAAAAGCTGTTCCATGTAGGTTATGCTGTCAGTCCCGTTAAATAAGGCCGCACAGCTTAGCTATGATACTGTGAAAACAAAGGGCATATGGGCAGCTTTATTGCTGCCTTCCACACGTTGTCTCTGGCATCCAGAGGGCACAGCAGCAATTTCACCAGGCTTAGCTGGGCTCCCCTTTGTGCCTGGGTGTTTTTTACAGCAGATGGAAGCTGGGCCAGGACATTTGCCATGTCTCCAAGCATCTGTGTGATGCCAGCTGCATGCACGGGGTCAAAGGTGTGACGGGGTGGCTCTTGTACTGGGTCTCACCTGGCAATTTCTGTTCAGCACCTTTCTGTTCACACAGTGTTTAATCCAGTGTTTGACAAATATTGGAAAATAAACATGTGTTTTTCCAGTAATCATTCAGGGACTGAGTTTAAAGAAAAAATTAAATTAAACTAGAACCTGAAACTATTTTCTTAAACATTATCAATCTGCAGACACAGATAGAACAGTGGTCAAAATACAAATGTATAGACCTTTTTTTCTTATTAAATTTACATAAAAACTGTCAGAATAAGGATGTTTAGTTGTTAAATCTTAATAAACTTTCTCAGTATAAATTATAAAATATATATGCTGTTATATGTATATATTGTGTATATGTTCTGACATAGGTGCAGATACATGCACATGCAAGGAAGTCCTGCAAAGGAGGAAGCAAATGATTCTGTGTTTGTATGAATACAGTATAATTTGTGGTAAGGCACTTATATAATGCAAAAATGGTGATCAGAGAAAAGCTGAAGCTAGAGAAATCTGTCTTTACATGTACCATGCCTAGTTTTTAAAGACTCACTTATGCAAGCTTCCTCTAAAACATTGAAACGCATCTATGCCCTTATACTATGGCAGAATTGTTGATACAAAATTTGCTGCCCCCTACATTATTGTTACACATGATGTTTGTTTTTCCTTCCCTCCTTTTCCAAGGTATAAATGAACTGCTTATGTGGAGTTCAGTAACATAACTGTACAAAATTAGTGACAAAGAGAAATGTCAGAGTTGATATTCCTGACATTTTTAACTCTTGTTATGTCTTAGGTTTGCATATCAGAGATGGAATAATGCAGCAGTCCAAGATCCCAGGAGGCTCTCTCTACCATTGTCTTTTAGGTTTTTAGCCTGTGGCCTTGATTGAAAGGAGAGCTTCAATTGGGACTAGTCATTCATTATTATTAAAAAATGGGCATTCTGGCATGCCTTTGTGAGGAAAATAATACGGGGTAAAAAAAAAAAAAAAAAGAGAAGAGTTTAAAATATTTGCTCTCTGTTCCTATGTAAAAACTTCTTAGATGGAGTTTGGCAATTGATGTTGAAGTAGAGTTAGACAGCCTTTGAAACACTTACCTAGTTCACGAACATTATGGAGGATCTAGTTCACTGCAGTTTAGATTTATAGACAGCATTTTGCTTTTCTGTGATCAAAATGCCTGTACAGTTTCAAGGGCTTATCATCAGAGTTGAATCCACACAGAGCCTCACCTAAGAACAGCGAAGAAAAGCATACATTTGAAGGGCTTTGATGCTCCATCACATAGCCATTTGGTGGCTATAATGGAAGAGGAGTACATGACAGACTTTGGTCGTGCCTGTCATTCATAAATCTCAGTAACATATACCAAGTGTTCCAGATTTTACAGGGAAATTGTGCCAGTACCTCATTCGCTGCAGAATGAACTCTCACTGCTTTAATCATGCACATTATTTTTCTTTATTCATATTACTGAAGAGATATATATATGGATATATATATATATATGCTAAAATTAGATTATTTTCTTTTCAAGGAGATCTCTTTAATATATTTACATAATTTGGCAGATGGTGTAACCTACCAGATCACAAGAAGTAGGAATATTGATATGTTTTATACCTCTGGTTAAAGAATAAATATGTGCAGGCACTTACAGTTGAGATGTAAGCAAAAAAATGACAGATTTAGTATTCTATGCAGGATACTATTTTTCTTACTTCTTCAGTCTAAGTAAAGTCCTTTTTAAAGCAGTTTGGAAAAGGATTAGGACTTGTAACTTAGACATGGTTGGGACAGTAAGTAGATTAGCCAGAAGCTAGGTATTTTTGCCACTGGCATCAGCAGAGCTAAGATTTTGGCCCATGGTCTAATTCTGTAGTCTTTCATCAAGAAAAATGCATGAGTATCAAATATTTCAGAAATGTTCCTGCACAGACCATCATCAAGACTATGAACACACAGTAAATAAAATAGAGAAAAGGGAAGACCTTTTTTTTAGGGAACGTAGTCGTTCAGATGAGTGGCCATAGCCAAATGCTGCTCTGTTTGACTTTCTCAACATCTTCAGATTTAATTCTGGTAATACAGCTTTCTCTTTTGCAGCATATTATTCTTTCTTAATCCAAAAGCACATATTCTTCTGTATTGTTCTATCTATTTCTCTGTCTGAGATGAACATTACCAACTGCATCGCCTGTTCCTTGATTCTCATTTCTGTGCTTGGTTTTCTACATTGCTGCATGGCTTCATTCTGGTGAATATGTGCTTTTATACTTTTATTTTTAATCCTTAAGAAGAATCTTTTATTTTTATTAAGAATACATATTTCAGCCCTGCATATTTCCTCCTCTTTTACTCCCAATAATTCAATCTACTATTCTTATCAAAATGATTCGCAAGCATGCATTTATTTCTATTCCTTTGATAAAAAATGAACACTTAAATTATTTTAGCAGAGGAAAAATCTTGTTATGTAAAGGCCTTTTCAATTGTTTAATTAAGTGATTCTTTCTGAAACGCAAAACAAAATCTCCAGATGCTCATTAGTTATAAGAGTTACTAGGGATGTGCAAGTCATGTCTCACATTCCCTGAGAATTCAGAGATTCATCTCTATTAAAGAAGTCCCATAGCCTTCTCTTGGTATCAGAAATCCTTTTGCACCCAAACATGTGTATTACATCTCTGTGGAAAGTGAACGAGGTGAGAGGGTACTCAAAACCTTCAGAGAGCAAGAGTCAGGATAGGGTGCATCCTTCCCTCATTCCGTGTCCTGTCCCTCTCTAGGCGTCAGTGCCCGACTGCAGCCCTCACCAGCATTTCTCTTCAAGGCAATTCAAGGACTGCCTCTCTCATTTGGTGTGGTATTTTTAGCAGGCCTTCTAGTCTTATCCTTGGAAGATGTCTGCTACATCTGCTCTCTGGAGGCAGAACCCGAAAAACTTGAAAAAGAAAAAAAAAGAAGCCTATCTATTTGTGTGGTAGCACAAACAGAAGTGGTCATTGGAGCCAAGGTTTCATTGTTCATCGACACAGATCTGAGACTGAACCTTCATTTTCCGTTCATACTGGCTAGAAGTTTTCAGTCTGGTTGATGTATTCACCTAACCTACATCCATCTGAGTAATCTTTTAGGCTCTGCCAGTGCAGATGACAACTAAGCTTGCTAAGCCCCCACTTTAACTGAGATATGAGTGGTGTTAATTGCCTGCTTGTTGCCAGACTGAGCAATATGTTTTCCAGATTCCCTAAAAAGAGAGTGACTTGTTGGCTCAAAACTTCTCGTCTTCCTTCATCACTTCTAGTATTTTTTATTATCTTATTCTCCAGTAAATTCTAAATTAGGTCAGTGACTCAGTAATTGGCAGTGTTTCTGTGACATTGCCACTGAAATGGTATGACGGCTGATTTCTTCATCACTTTTATATAACCCACAAAACACACAAGTCAGGTGAGGAATTTTTCCTCTTGAAGACTAAGCTCCAGGTTCCAGCCTCTACTGAAGCCTGTCAAGTTTCCCTTATGACCTGAGTGATTGCTGGCCTTAGATTCAAAATAGATTCTCACACAGGTTTTTATAAGATCTTGGGTTTACAGCTAGAAATCTGTTTTAAAATGGTTTTTCAATCAAATTATATTGAGTAATCTGCCTATCTATTCTTTCGGAGATAATATTTTAAGTCTTGTTTGTAGAATTTCTCCATTCCACTTCAGCTACAGCTGTGCTAACTCCATGGAACAGAGGTATCAACATCCTCCATGACAGAGTTCTTGCATGCCTCACACAGCAGTCATTTCAAATGGCTTAGGAGTTTTTGGAAAGCAAAACATTCATACAAATGGTACCATTTTTAATCTTCTTTGATCTCCTGAACACATGGGAGTTCATAGGATCCTATTGTTGATCTATAGGAAAAACATTGCTGGATTGGTCTGTTCACGTTGACTGTTACTAGACTTAACATGAGAAAATCAAAGTACTGTAATACAATAAATTCTCTCATGAGTGGAGTTGCATCTCTTCCTAACACGGAAACTTAAAAGAGTTGAGAAAGTTTCATTGTGAGTCCATGTAAGGTATATCATGCATGAAGGCAAAATGAGGAGGAAGGAGTTATTCCCACCTGAAGGGACTTTACCGTAAAAAGCCACAGTGAAAATTGAAAAGTTGCTCAATAACAAAAGAAAAAACAAGAAATGGGAAATAACATGGATCAGTTTACTAGAGATTGTAGAGATTGAGAGTAGATCATATGATCAGAAAACATCTTAAGCTTATGATTCAGGGTAAGCATGTAAGTAAATCACTTTTCCCTTCCTCCCTCCAAGAATAAAAGAATACATTGGGTATTTATGCTGTAAAATATTGTCAGGCAAATCATTAAAAAATGATATTTTTTAAAAAAGAAAATCCAGCACTGAATGGAGAGTGCTGAGACAACATAGCATCCAATAGAGTCAGCCAACCACAAAAATGGAAAATTTTACAGAGGTCTTTGTCATTTATCTGCCTTGTTTCATAGCTTCCCATGGCTCATGCGTCTTCCAGAAATGCCACACATGCTGCTGTTACTAATCTGTGATTTACTGCAGCTGCAGAACAGTGAAATGATGCCCAAAAGAGTAAATGAGTGAGTGAACCACTTCTGCAATACTAAGCACTACAGGTTGTTAGCCCCATGTAGGAAATACCTAGCTTGAAATAAACTTAATACAAAGGAGACTTCCAGCAGATAGTTTGTCAATAGGTCTGTGACTCCATCAGGGCCACCCCTGATGCCTGTGGGTTGCCTCTTACACACTGTCATTCCCTCTCAAACTGTGTTTTGGTGCTACTGCTGTCCCCAGAAGAAGGAAAAGAGAGCAAAAGTAGTCCAGAGTAGGCACTGCTGGTGACCTTGACACTTAAAGGGAGGCACAATAAACTGGAAAGGTGTGCAAGCAAAAGCAATGAAAGGGAAAGATTTTCTAGAATAATGTAATTAGGCTGCATAATTCTCTGCCATAGCTAACTATTTGTAATTATTTCCAAAAAGTGACTACATGTGCATACCCTTAACAAGAATATTTGGTTATCATCATTTGTAACAACAGTTTGGAATGAGAACCTCTGGCCTTTGGCAGAGATGGAGAGAACCTCATGATCTATTCATTCATATGATTTCTGACAAACCTAACCACTCCTTAGGTCAGCTGTCATCATTTCAGTGTGCTCTAAAACTCAGGGAATAACCAAATAAATAGATGCCTCATGACTGTCAATGCCAGAAGGATACTAAACAGATGGGATTTTTCTCCCTCAGAACACCTATTACTCCTTTGAAAATAAAAAATATTAAAGGGTTAGGTGAGACTGATTTGCTTTTGATGCTTTGTCCTGTTCTAAGAAAAGTTGGTTAAAAAGATTAATAAGTAGACACAAAACATGGATCAGCTGAAAGATTTCAATAATGAGGCATACATTTAGGATGCTTTCCCTACCAGGGGCAGATAAGAACAAGAAGTTATTTTTTTATTTCATATTTTCAGTTTTTTATAGAGTATTTTTGTTACTTGCTTTTGCTGAAAGTTTGCAAGGGGAAAAATGTTGCTTCTCTGTGAAGCTGGCTTTATCATTTTGCCAGACGAAAGTATTACAGTGGTTGGGTGTGTACAGTAGGTCCAATCAGTGACTAGGGCTGCTTTATCACATTTTTTTTAAATAAGATGGTTGCTCAGTTCCTTTGGAAATCATACAGAGGATTATCTGGATTTTAAATCAATATCAATAAATCTGGGGCAATTTGCTTGGAACATCTAATTACTTTTCCCCTCCCACTAGATTTTCAGGCCAGCTTGTTACCTCAGGGCTTCAAATACCTTGGGATCCATCTTTCTCTCAGAATTGTTTTCAATTAGTTTTGCATGCCTGCTTCAAGATCTTGGAATTGGCAGTCCTAGGTGGCAAAATCTTGTATTAATTTATGGGCAGAATCATACTCATAACAGAGTATATGTTTTTTCTATGTATTGTATTTTTTTTCACAATATACAAGAGTAGCTTTTAAGACATTACAGGAAGGAACTAAGAAAGTTAAATAAAAAATTTCCCTGGTAGGGAGGAAGGAAACCCAAACAACTAAAACCCACCAACTTTCTCTGAATCACTTTGTTAAGACTACCATATCTAAAGCTAGTATTAGAATTCATCTAAATATCTATTCTGCAAATACTCGAATACGAGTTTAAAAGACTTTGACTCTGTTGTGGTGGAAATTAAACAATTGCCAGAGCCCCATCTGATCATTCAGTCTTGGTTTCTTCTACTGGTATTCATCTTCTCTTAAGCTGGGGTAACCAACAGTAGAAAGTCGTCATGAGGACTGCAGCAGCCTGTCTGCTTTCCCTTCTATCACATAAGGCAGCTCCATGGGATGAGCTCTGTGAGAATCCAGAATAGCTCCCCATAGGATGTGTGGGGAAGCCTCACCATCATTAAAGTTCTCTTTGCACCAGTTACAGCACTAGGAAAAAACCACAGGGATATCCTTTTGTCATCGAGGAAAGGGACTACATACTATATATTCAAATAACATCTAGATCTGGAAAAAAATCCGCAAGTAAAGGAGTGATGGAGATCTGAAAAGTTCTGAAAGAAAAGTCTGTTTGGAGCAGTTCACTGTCTCCTCCAATACAGGAACTAAGTCGCACCAAAATGCTGCTGAGAATTTCAAAAGGAAAATATGGGAAATTTCTAATTTTCTACTTTCTTGTCACAGATAGTACGGAAAATAGCGTGTAGCATACCCAGATTCCAAATAGCTGCTGAAGAAAAAAAAAATTGTGCAAGACTTTTCAGCACAAAAATACCAGTTCTTGCTCAGGAACATCTCAAACTTCAGTCAGCTGTTTTCTGTAAATCTGTACTGGGGAGGAAGCATCATTACACATGTTCTGATTTTCATCATCTTCCCCAGATAGCTGATACCATTCACTGACAAAGACAGGATACATAACTAGATGGTCTGACCTATTCCAGACATTCTTATATATTTTATGTCAAATATTATAACTGACTGTGAACTGAAATATGTTCCTTGAAATATGCTCTCTTTTGCTTTTAAACACAAAGGTTTGAATGAGTCTCATCTCTATAAGCAAGATACTCCAGGATGTACAATTAGGTATCTGTGAGCTTAAGGGAGAGCCTAGTGGATGATTCCACCAGGGTTTTTGCACATGGAGGTTGGGGGTGGGCAGGAGAGAAGGAGAAAATTCAGAGTTTAAGGGTGGAAAGAATCAGCCAAGAACCTACACTGCTACACAGATAAATGTGTGTTAAATATTGCTATTCACAAATCAAAAATCTGCTTTTTAGGAAGATAAAGGTGACCTATTGATGATTTCTTGGGTTGCTCTAGTGGTTAATCACAACTGCTGTTACAAAAACATACCATAATATTCGTGCCTTCAAATTGAGGTTGTTGAAAGACCTGAATTTGTAAGAGTGTTGAGTCTCACAGAAGCTGCTATATTTTTGCTACAGACGCTCTTAGACTTTGTAGTTAATCTATCTCTCAGTCTTATTTTTCTAAAAACTCTACTTCTTTCTCTTTGCTTCTTAGAGAGGACACTTTTTGTGTCTTTAAACATTTCTGTGACTCTTACGTATGTTTCAAATGTCTACTGTTCTTTCCAAACTGTGGGCTGCAAAATGGGTAGATGACCCCAGTTAAAGCTTCACTCCACTTGTAAAATAGCCTCCCTACCTTTACACTGTGGGATGGGAATATCCTTTGGTATTACAGTACTGAATGGACAGCTTGTCTTCTGCTGTTTGCTGGTTCTGATGTCTAGGTCACGAAACTGATCCCAGTTCATTTTACAACAATGGACCAAAGATACTATGACAGATCTAAAATGCAAATAGATATTTGATTCTATGTGAAATTTGGTGGGTGTTATTAGCTTGATAATGATGCCTTCCTTTTTGCTGTGTTAAAGTCAGCCCCCTAGACCAGTTGGCACAGCTCACTGACAGTCAGTAGTTTATAAACACCATTCCCAAAACTACCCAGAAAGCAAATGCCAAAAGCATAAACCACCATGGTCCTGATACGTGCACGAGGTAGTTACGGAAAAGTTGCAGTGCATGCTAATTTAGACTCCTAAATGACTACTTTAGACTTCTAGTTTTCAGATTTATTCTAGGACCCTTGTGAATGCAACACTCAAAATAAATGTGCTAATTAGGTGTGTTGTACCACTTGGTGTTGCACATGACTGATCTATAAACATATGCACAACATGAAACTTTTTAACATCTGAAGGCAGATGTATTTACTATAGCTCATCAGTATTGTGACATAGTTTACCAGAAAGGGGATAATATAGTGATTCTTCTGGGACTTGAACAGGAGCAACCACCAAGTCTATTGGTATCTGAATGGCAGGGCATTAACAGTAAGCATAACTTTCACCCAAGTTCATCAGAACCTGAGGAGGAGTAAGGGGAACCTCCCTGACCATGGGAGTGATGGGGGAAAGGCATGCTGTCCTTGTACACTAGCAGTGAAGCAAGACATGTTTCACAAAACATTGTTCAATGTTATTAAAGCAGCAGCAGTGAAGGAGACAAGGACAGAACACTGAAGCTCTGAGTTTCACTTGTCTTGTAATTATTGGTAGCTGTTGACTGTAAGTCAAGCAACAAGCTCAAGACCTTAATGGTACCTGTGGATTTTCTGGATTTCTTAGGAAAGAAATTGTTGGAGAAAGCCTGGTGGTAAATATGGACAATTCACATGCAGTCAAGTTTACTTTTACTCAACCAAGAGTATTTCTAAACAAAAAAAAAGTAGTTCCATTCAGCTCCCTGTAAAATTTCTGCCATTTTATCTATCATTTCTGTGGATTACACTGCTTGCTGCAAAGAAAACAAAGTACTGAAAGAACTACATATCTCTTCCTGCAGGAGGAGGAAAACATGATCTTGGCTAACGGGGCATACTGGGAACATGGAAGTTGTCAAGAAATTCTTGTTTTGCGGTTACCAACACTTTTTGCCACAACTTCAGTCCTCACCAGCTCTAGCCCTTTTTCAGCACACCGGTCAATTCTTAATTGCACATTGGGATATAACACGCACTTTTGACACAAGAGTTTAATTTAATGAAAAAGGTTTGCCATCTTTATGGCTAGAGAATGTCAGAGGTGCTCTTTGCATAGATACTGGGTTTTTTTCAACTGGATTACCAACATTAGTTTGCTATTTGTACCTGGGGATTTAGGAAAAACACAGTTCCTGACACAGTTACCATGAAGGCCTAATGTTCATAAATGCCAGGTTGTCAGTTTCATCAGGTCTGAGCAACTGAAATAGAAGGTGCTTTTTAATGCTACCCCAGAGTCAATTAAAATACAGTAATGCTGACATCTGCAGAATACAGAATGATCAAAGTAAAGAATGCCCATACAGCTTCTGACATAAAAACAGTGTGTTTGGCGGCAGAGTGACACAGTGTAACAGGTCAGGTAATTATGAGAAAATCTATGATGTATCTGTTGCAATTGCTTAGCTTCTTTCCATTATCAGAGCCATCAAACAGAACAGTGCTCTCACTTCTCCTGATGGATCGTAAAGCTAGTGACACCCTCGCTCTCCTGATACAGATGGCATCTCAGAAGCAGCTGAATTAATTTGACAGTAAATAGATGATAGCAAGTGCTGTCTTCTCTCTCTCTCTTTTTTTTTTTTTTTTTAATATTATTTTTTTAATTGCACCAAGACAGCTTTTAACACTTCTGGGAATACCTAAGAAAGCCTAAGCCATGATTAGCAGTGTACTCTCCTCTACTCTTAAGTCCCTTCCAACACATTTGCTGCTGTTTTATTTACATTACAATTGCTCAATGGCAACAAAATTTTATTCTCCCCCATTTCCCCACCCTAACTCTCAGTCTGAACTATGTGCATTAATTAATTTTTGCCTTGATATGTTTATTAAATTAATGAAGGAACCTGACAGATGGGTTTATATGCTTAGGGTACAGTAATGCAAAAGTCATGGGTGTATTTTAGATGGCTGTACATTTTCTGCCTCAGTAACATTATAATTGGCTTAATGGATTTTCAGTTATGTGCATTGGCTTTCTCCCTCTCTGAAGCAGACTAATTACAGCTTTTTACATTAAATTCTAATAGATGTCCATTTATCTTCTCTAAATTATCACAATAATTACAGTAATAAATTAGGCATGTAACTGTCATTAATCTAAACTATTTTAAGTGGGTATCATAGCAGCACAGCACAGACTATGTTTCCTAAATGTGTATTCAAATATGTTTCTAACTGTATAACTATTGTGTGGGAGGGTCTCGTTTCTCAACAAGCTGCAAAACCCAGAAGGCAGAATGGAAGAAGAGAGGAAAGGAAGGGGCTTTGGGGGCATGGAAATGGGATGACAGAATGGAGTAAAACAGACAAAATTTGAGGGCCCACTGCATGCACTCAACAATGTCTGAAGAATTGTCTTGGACAGTAACATCCTGGCAGACCTCAGATTCCATCAGTAATCCATGACTGGTTTTTTCCATTTTATATAAAAATGTGTTCAAATGTTTCTTTACTCAAGAACACCTCCTTGAAATTATAGCTGGCTGAAACACAAAATTTTACCTTTCACAGAAATTTTGGCAGAGACAACTCGGTTTTGTTTCTCACTTAGCACAATTTCCAGTTATTCTGAATACATCACATAATGGAAATTCTGAAAAATTTCATGGAGGAAACTCATGTGATTATTGCTTTTAGAGTAAGAGCATTCCTTACTTTTATCTTTCCCTCCACAGAGTGCTAGTGAGAGAAATATTGACTAGACTCTAGTCAGCTTTATAACTGCTCTTCAGCAGAAAGCTGAGGCACTGACTTGCTCATTCCATTTTCATTGGTAGCTGCCAGGATTGTAGGATTCAGGCTCGGGACAATTGCCTTTGCATCCCTCTGTTTCTTCCCTTCCTCCCCAGGTATCTGGACTTCCAAAACATCTGGCTCTCCATGTGCCTGAGACCCAGGCAGATGGACCCTTCATGCAGCCACACAGAACCAAATCTGCCCCAACAGCAGTTCAGGCAGGACTGTGGCAAACTCAGACCAGCAGAGAGATCACTCCCTGGCTGTTATGGATGTTGGGTTCTAGATTCTTACAGGTGTGCTGTTCCCTCCTCCCCAAGAGGTTACAGCTAGTTTGGCTGTGCCTACACTAATGCCCAGCCATGCTGATATGTTATGAAGAAAGGCCACTGTTCAGCAGGATGACATGGCCAGGGCCTGGACACTTCTGGGGAGACAGCCAGCCTGACTCCTTGAAAATGTGAAATTCATGTTCAGAGTGTGAGCTCCTTCATAACTACAGATACATGAGGATGGGCAGGAGCACAAGAGCTTGCTGCCCTGGCAAAACTGGACAGAAACATACGTGTGTTCCCACCTGTGGGGACATGTGGACAGTTTCACTGTTACCATAAAGAACCTCTAGGCTCTTCCTCTAATGCAAAGCCCTGCTGGTGCAATTTAGTGCAATTTCTTATGGCACCTCATCTGCCTGAGTACTTTCCAATCAGCTCCGTGGAAAATACATTCCAGTAACATAAAACACTGGGGTACTTTTATCCTGCAAAGGGAAGAAAGATTTAGATCTGTGTTGTAATCAGCTCTGCTTCATTATCCTAACATATAAAAACAGAGGCCAGAAATTATGTAGCACCTGAAAGCAAATTTGTATGTACTGGATAAGTATATATTTCCAATTATCAAAATATCAAGCATTAAAGATTCTTATACGGTACATATCTGTGAAGCTTTTGTCCTTTCTGTCACAAGAGGGCAATGGAATTTGTGTAAACATTAAAAGCATTAGAAAAGTGAACTTGGTACAAAACTCCAATTTTTAAACCACTTATATTGCAGTTAAAGTGGTCTTAGAACACTGATATCACACATATGTGTGTGTGTGTGTGTGTGTGTGTATGTTAAATAATGTCTACAGCTTTGCTGAGCACTAAAAGGGAACACCTAATGTGCAGTTTGAATTGAGTTTCAATATATAAAAACACTTACTACATTTCTTTTATACCTCTGCAAGATGAAAAAGAGTCACTAACATTTTTCCTAGTGACTAAATCATTTTGCAAATTCAGGCTGTTCTGTGAATTTAGAGAGGTTTAAATTGGTAACACTTAAAATAATAGCACGTTGATTTGTGCAGCTCTGCAGTGGAATTCCTCTGGAAGAATGTATGACCTCTCCATTAATATGAAATGAGCTCCTTGTGATACCTTAATGAATATGCAGCGTCCCCTTAGTGACATGAGTAACATTTGAAACCTTTATGCATTTTCAACGGGCATTCACCTCAGCTAATCCTCAGAGCAGGTTCATTCATAGTCATATTTCCTGTTATCTGCTTACAAAGTTAAGATGTTCTTATGGTTTGAAATTTGTCACTTACTCCAGAAGAAGAAGGAAAAGAAGGAAGCAATGGCTTTAATAGGCAATGTGCCAAGATAAATGGTCCCTGCTGTGCATGTTAGATTTGATGCAAGTGTTCTTTCTGTAGATACTACTTCCTGTACAGAATATTGCAGCCTTATGGCAACCTTTGTCCTTTGTCTTGATGATTTATGAAATATTAATATCTGAAACAGTAATGATAAAAAGAAGCATTCTGCAATGTATCTGGTGGCTACAGCTGTGCACAGGGATTCAGATGCTGGATCATCTGCACCCTAGTCTGAATGGGTATGTTTTTCTGTGTTTCAGCTCCCTCACTTGTCAAAGAGGAAACATCATTGTTAACTGAGTCCTGGGGGTTTCCTGCACCCTACCTAGATAAGCTGGTAAAGCACACTGACTCCATGTGGGACTGGGTGGTAAAGCTTTCTGATTATACTAATTAAAATACTGGACACAGAGAGAGCAACATTTGACTCACCATAATAGTGAACACTGAACAATCTGACCTAGGAAATACTTTCCAGTCTTACATTATAGAAAAGTTGTTGCACTTATTGCTCAGGCTAATTTAGTGGGTTTCTGCTTGAAGGCACACCCCTAAGGATGTATTTGGGAGGCTCTGAGAGGCTGGCAGTCTCACAGTTCATTTTCAAATTTTGGGCATTGACAAAGATCAAAGAATGGTTACAAATTTTCTTTATGCCCATTGATAGTAAAAATTTACAGAAGATATTTTTAGAGATGATGGGGAAAAAAAGCCAACGGGTTTTTGTTCTGCACATCACTACTGGAGAGTATGAAAAGCTGTTGCAGACTCTTATCCTACTTGTCTCTATATACCTAAGAAAGAAACACATCAAACAAGGCATTTTCTATACCTACATATCCTACATGAGTCAGTTTCCTTCCATAAACCCTTTTACACTCTAAATAATGTAGTGAGTACATCAGTTGAAGGAAATAAAACCATTTGCTTCTTCTAGTAGTGGGGTATTTTCCCCCACCTGATGGTCTCTACCTTCTTACATCTATAGTTATTTCTTTTTCTGTTAAAAAAAAAAAAAACAACACAACCCACCAAAAAAATGACAACAAAAAAAAACCCAACTCAATGTATTACTTAAGTTTTTTGTGGGTTTTATTGCTCCCCACAAAGCCTACTAAAGCCTGGTATAGAAAGTAGAACAAAGAAAGGGAGAAGAAAAAAAAGGAATGAGATATGTTTGGATTTTTTCCTTTTTTTTTTCAGCAGTCCAAAGCTTACAACAACCATTCTTGCTTATATGGCTCTATTTCTACATTGTTTATAGCCAATGGACACAGGGATGAAAGGCATAAGTAAAGGGAGAGGAAAGAATTGCATAATTAACTTTTTAAATTAATTCATGACCCAGTTAAAAGGACAAGGAGGGGGTTATTAATTAATTAAGGTGGGAAACCCTGTGGGCATGTGAGATTTAGAAAGTTTTAACTTACCAGCCAGGTTAAAAGGCTTTCTAAGAGTGCACTTAGCACTCAGTGAATCTGAAATGCAGTTAATGCAAAAAGAAAAGGTGAAAATACATTGTAAAGGTTTTTTCAAGGGGAATAAAACTCTAAAAAGACTGAAAATTAATTAGGCAAAATTCTGACAAATGTTTCATCCAAATTTGAAAAAGAGCCCAGCCCAGTTCTCAGTTTTTAAAAGCCTGCTTAGCTCTATTGAGCACACTGGATGCTTGATGCTATAGAGATTTGGACCTGAAATATATCTTTTAAATCTTCTCAGGTCCTAACAATTTCAGCAGAACTGATGGATTAGCAGCTATAGCAAAAGTAGTAATATCTGATATTACTCCAACTGAACTTTTTTTACTCTCTGGAGACTCTATGGACTTTCTTTGCAGATGTGGCACTTCTCAATCAAAACATGTTTTAAATTGGCCATCATGGGTTCCCTCTTTTCTCAGGTATCTGTGACTGCAAATGCCCATTTACTGTAATATTTGTCTTTATCACCTTAAAGGCTCTCATCACCCCTGCTGCTTCCAGCACTTTTCCAGGTACCTCAGGGTAAAACTTAGAATCTAGGTGAAGTCAAGGTGAAATCCTTACATCTTGTTTTTTCTTCCTATTATCTTTCTTTTTTATATTTTGATGTCATTGAGGTTTGCAGTTTTTAAAGTCAGGGATAAACCTTCCATGAACTTGTGCCACAATCAACAACAAACATGTTACTCAGGAGTTATTTTATGAAGTTATGAAAAAGAATGTTTTTTCTTACTAACAGTATTTAAAGTGGATTGCATGGTTTACTCCTTGTTTATTTAGCCAGTCTTATATTTCAATTATCTAAAGATAGATCTCAAGGCTAATCATTTTCTGCTGTCTTTAAATGCCACTTTCTTTTGTTAGCTGATACTGGCTATGTGTCTCTGTCTCATTGGTGTTTGGCAGAATCTCAATCACTATACAGACATTGTCAGAAAAGTTAATTAAGCAGTAAATCTTTGCTTTCTTCTGGTTGCCACCTTGGAATAACAAAGATTTGAAAAAAATCCCCAAACCAATAACCAAAATATGTCAGGCAAAGTGATGTGAAAGTGTTACTACAAACGATTTGAAAATTAGGGGGAAAAGAAAATTATGATTACTAAAGACAAGCCATTGCTAAGGGTATTTGGGTCTCTTTATGCACAAAAAAATGCCCTACTAGCTGCACTGCATTACTGCTCCCTAGACAAGCAGCAATCTTCATTGCTTTATGATTCTTTTTTTTTTTTTTTTTATCATACTGAAGCATTTTGGTGTAAGAATTTTAAAATTAAATCTCCTTATTGTGCAGGCAGGATGTCCAGATTTATTCTATCAAATGCCACAGAAACAAAGAGAACAATCCATTTTTCCTGATAGAAGCCAACAGTTCGTAAGAGGTTTGAGATGAGTGTAAGGATACAATTTGCCTAGAGAGTGCCTGAGGATCAAGACAACCTGACTTTCCACGGAATGAGTCTGTCAGCTGGCATCTTGCAGTAATTGCTTCCCATGGCAGGACCTCACCAGCCGAGGGAGGACTGCTCTCGTCAACCCAAGAATCAATTTCTACAGTAGCTGAATGATAATTGTTTGCTAAGGCTCGGGGAACTTGTTGCCAAGCCTGAAACAGGAGCTGGAGCTATGATTGGCACTCATTAACCCAGGATTTGGATTTGATCATTTACCTTAGTAGAACAATGTGTGGGGGTAAAGAAAGGAAAGGACTGCAGAATATTCTTTTGTTTTGAAGAAACAAATGAGATCAACTGCAGAACCAGTATCTGAATATCAAGCCTGAATCCATAACTGCCTTCACTCAAAGGACCCAAATACCAGAACTAGGTGGCAATTTGAATGCTTTCCTTCAAGAACAAACATTTCTTTGGATTTTTTTTTTTTTTCTGATAGATACTTCTGCTTGAGTGTTTTGTTCATTATGGTCACCAAATCCCAATGATGGATGTCCTGAAGTTAGTGTGCTGACTTACACTGCAAAGAGAGTGGGAGAAGACTTGCCAGAGGTCCAGAAGACTGACTTCTGACTTCCATAGTCAAGCAGGTGTTTTTGCAAGAGATAGCCACCTCTGTCTATCCTCTGTTGCAGACATTTAGGCACTGAAAATTTAGCTGCAGTTGGGCTCTGAAGTGTTTTTTGGGTAGCTGTATGTGGATGTTCTGATCCTCACTGAACTCTGCCTGGTGCCAGGTACTAGAATTGCCTAAGTCCCCGTGACAAAACATTTTCTCAGGTAGATGCTTTAAATGTGAGTTAGAGTATCAGCCTCTGATACTGCCTTTACAGTAGTCTCTCTTAGTGCTTCTTGATTATTTATGTGACCTTTCAAAGTCTATTGACTGACATACAAACATTTTTATTTCTGTATCACAATCAGCCCATTTACGTTAAGTCTGTTGGTGCCGGTTCAGGGAGAAGCACAGGGCAGTGACTAAGTGGATGGTGTGACATTTAGAAGACTGCTTCAGAATTATGCTCTCTCAGGAAGCCCGTATATCATATTTATTAACTATCAATGTTTTGGGAAATTCCAAACCAAGCACAATTCTTTTACTCTCAATGTACATGTGCATTACCAGAAAACAGAAAAAACAATCTCTGTTTCATGAGATTGGTCTCAGCAAGGCTGTTCCTTCCAGATATTTGTGTGTTAGGGTCTTGGAAACAGCAAACCTGTTTCAGTATCTGGCAGACAGAATGTGGCCCAAGGGTGGCTTTCAGTGGTGGCTCTAAAGAGTTTGAGGTCATGGAGATCTCAACAGAAACTCTTGCAGCTTGCCTGTCAGCATCTTTATGTGTGTATAAAGCAATGGAAATTAAAAATAACAATATTGTGCACAATATGAACAGTACAGTTTATTCACTATCAAGATAATACAATATAAGGGTATTTAGCTGCTAAGTGTCAGAACACCCCCACTCCCCACAAACCAACTACAAAAGAGCTATTGTAACTTTCTCCTTTGCAACCTTATTAGTGATCATCCCAAGCTGCCTCATGCAGAGACTTCCCTGACACTCAGCAAAAAGAGATAGTATGGACCCTGCAGAGACAAAAAAGGATGTCTTCTCTTGCATAACCTCACAGCACTGGACATGCAGCAAGCTTGTAGCTCTTCTGTGCAGGCCTGGTTTGCAGCTCTTTCCACGCCTTGTTTGGGTGCGCGTTAAAACTGGCTTACCCATCCTCATTTTTAATACAAAGGTCTGGGAGACTGTTTCATCATCAAATGTAAAATATCTACTCAGCTGTTGTCTTATTCCACACCTACAAGCCATGTGGATGTCTTTCATTTTTTGCCTCCATAGATAGTTTGGAGTACTTTTTCACAACTTTCCATTTTCAGGAAGCTCTGAAACTTATCAGGCAGTAGCTTCCATTGCATTCTGAATACAAACCCGGTTATTCAATTTATACTGCATGGTGCAAATAGATACGTCACTTGTAGTCCCATAGCAGATCATTTGTGTCTTCAGTGGCAGTAGTACCAGGGTATTTGGATGTGAATTAGGCAGTTAGAGTAACTAATCACTAGATATACAAGGTAGAAGACAAACATCCTACAAAGAACTAGCCCAAAGAAGCCTCCATCTTAAAAAGGACTCCCCTGTATGTCCTGATTTGGGCTGGTTCATGTAAAATGCTGGATGGCTTGCATGGAACAGGATAGGTTCAATGGCTTAATAGATCAGAATTCCTCAGAAACTGCAGACTGATTCTGTAGCTCATGTGACAATTATATCTCAGTTTGATCACAGGGGAATACATTTCCTCTTTTCTAAGAGTTTGGACATTACACGCTATCCCTTCAGAGCAAGTCTACCTGCAAATCAATGTGAACAGATGTCAAGTTACAGAAACCCAGCCTGGCAATGGGTTTGCATTCAGATTCAACTGGGGGAAAGCAGCTTTGTAAAAATGCCAACTTTTCTAAGATTCACAGCCGAGAAAGGTACGTTAAATGAATCTCGCACTTTCAAAAAGCTGACATCCCTTATTAAACCAGTCCCAGAAGAGCTCATGTCCTTTAAGTAGAAGTATGTATTACCTAAAGTACATGATTTCCAATCTCAGTCCAGAGACTTGTATGTGCAATATGTGCACAGCCAATGTAAACAGAAATTTTATGTCTGACATATTTTCTTATGCATTTTCCAACTGGTTATGAACTGCTCCTTCTTAGAGAGCTTCACAATAGATATGGATTATGAAAGGCTTGTTCTTTATGCTGCAAGAAACACTACAAGCTGAGTTCTTCTGATCATGCTTCCAATGGTTTGTATAAAACAGATAGGGTCACATGCCTCTTTGATGTGTCAGACGTATTTAATCTGTAGGCCTGATATTTTCACAGAACAAGGACCTTAAATAAGTATCTTCAAAGGATCTGTGGGCTTCCAGCTGTTCTGGAGGGTTATTGCCTAGCCAGAGAGGCAAGAGAAGTGACACCATGTCCAGGTAATTTGTCTTACACTGTGGGTTTAAGACCCATGAAAGGAGAGAGAAGAAACCATGCTCCCCAAAGTTATGTCAGAGTGTTGCCATGGAAACATTTTGGGACAATGCTCCATTTTGATGGCTGGTTTGGAAAAGGTAATAGCCTCTTGCACTCTTAGTTTTGTTGGGACAACCTCTGTATTCCCAGCAGGCAGGCCCATCACTCAGAAGAAGCTGTATTTTGAATGCAATATTACATTAAAAAGTGTAGAAGCCAACTTCTGTGTCTCTCATGCTCCTGCCTCTAATCTGCTAGTGGAAAGCAAAGTGGCACTGGTTATCCCTGATGTACATTTTTCAGTCAATAAGCATTTGCATTCCATACCTTTATTTTCCACATTCCTCTACAATTACAGGGACCCGTGCTATCAAATAACTTACACAGAGTTTGGATTATGTAACTCACTAGGATGAGAATAAATCCCTGCACACTACCTCGAAAACATTAGGTTTAAAGTGAACATTACAGTATCAAATTATTGCATAGCCAAGGATCTTTGAAGGTTAAATTGATGAAATATGATGAAATTAACAAAATTAAACCTTGTGCTTTCTTTGTTCTTGAATAGAACATCTCACATCAAGGTCTCTATTTGAATGCACTCACAGCATACCAAATAACAGTGTTAGGAAAAAGCCCCATCAAGTTATATATTTTGTGGTTAATGGATTTTGCTGTGTTTCATTTCAGAAGAGCAGTTCAAGAAATTCCTTCTAGTTTATGTTCTCCTTGGGAGGATTCCTAGTCCTAAACTTGTATTAATTTTCTTCAGTGTCTAAATCATCCTCTGTACATAGGCCTCCATTGATATAATTGGAAACAATTGCAGCTATTGTGTGTCTCTATCTCTTCAACTTTCTGCTGCACCCATAACCCATGACATTCTATCTCCACTCATGTTTGTCACTGCACTCTCCTGGAATGAGATGTACTAGAGAATGTATCACCGTCTTAATTCCTAAGGGCTGCCTAAAAAGAGGATATAAAGTCAGCTCAGATATGGCTGACAGCAAACGAGGTATTTTCCATCTCCTCAGGTGTTACAAGTGTTGCTTGGAGAAGAATCTCTTATGGCCACAGTGAAGCACAGACAAATTGAATTGGCTGTAAATCAGGTCTGTTTCACTAACAGTGAGGTGAATTCCATGGTGCAGCCCCAGTAAGCAATTAAAGACGGTGTCAGCCTCATGGTGTGAACACTTATAACAATTGTGGCTTTTTTGTGAGTGACTAGCCCAGTAAATTTGACCTCAAAAATGGTAGTGTTTCCTCAGGAAAAGATTCTCAGGACTTAGAACAACATTGATTTAAAATACAGATCAATAGCTCATGAAGGTTTTATTCTGTGAGAACTTAACGGCTTTTTCCAAATTTTGTGTGGACACATCTGTTAGTGTCCCCTCCATGTAGTGGATTTTGGGTCAGCAGGACTCAAACTGTCCCCTGTTGCCAAAAAACACATAGCTGCATGAGTGAAGTGCTGAATCTGACCTTAGAAGCCCAGCTGGCTTGTGTGCTTCTTGGAGGATATTTTTATTCTAACAATGATATTTGTTTCCTTTAAGCATATAAATCATTTAAAAGTCCTCCATTTACTGATGGTTATTATATCACTGTAAAGTGTAGTGATATTAGATTGGCCCCTTCACTGTTGTTATGTAGTGTTATGGCTCTTGAGTTTAAGATGGCTTGTTTCCTTTTGGCTTAGGGCACAAAGATTCATTCGGATGCATATCTCTCCATGGACAGCTGTGTATGCATGGGTTGTGCCTAAGGAAAACTAGGCCAGTGAAATTCCTAGTTTTAGTTGATTTTTTATTTTGATTGCCCTCTTCTTCAATTTCTGCCCTTATGGTTGTGAATCACCAGGTAGCAATCCAACCTACACCAGCTTTTATGATAGTGTTATAAGCACGCAGTGCCTCTTTATTCCTCAGTGGTGAATATTTCTCTGTTTAATAAAAAGTCCACACCACTGTTCTCCAGTCATTTACTATGAGTAAAACTCATTTCTCTTTATAATGTGGTGTATGTTCCTTACCTCTTCCATAACTCAGCAAGTAAACTCTGGAGCTGGACCATGGGGGCATTAATAGCATTTGTATTGTGGAGGTGGTGATAGTGAGATTAGAGCAACACAGAGAGGGAATTGCACTGTCTGCAGTGCCAGCCCTGCTGAGCTCACTGCAGTGCCAGCAGGGCCATGGCACCAGTAAAGCCAAGGGAGCACAGGGGCTCCTCTGCACCAGCACTCTGGTAGAACGTCACTCCCAAAGGACCCAGAGCCTGAAATCTGCCCTGTGTGTGCTCTCTGTGGCCCATGAAAAGGAAAATAAAGGCCTCACTTGATTTTTTTTTTTTGTTAGAAATCCCAGTGAGGCAAACTCTTTGAATACACACTATGTGAGGAAGATTTAAATGTTTGGGAAAGGTTGTATTCCAGCACACATCACTGGAAGGCTGCCAGAGGCAGCCTGGAGCCAGTGAGGAGAAAAGTGTTTATTGCGGTCAGTGTGGTAATATTGAGGGCAGCAGGGACAGGCCAAAAGGAGACTGAAACCAGAACAGCTGAAAGCAGAAAGTACACAGAAATTATTATCTAATAATGAGTCTCTGAGAAGACAGGCGTGAGAAGGAGATGCCTGACCTGTGGAAAAGCTCAGGTAGCTAATATCAGGAGCCTGGCAGAGGCAGAATGGCAGCTGTGGCAGGGGCAGTGATTTGTTGCCAGCCTTCACACTAACAACAAGGGTGGGGGCAAAGGGCCCTATCCATACACCTCTGGAGCTGCTTAAAAACTCTGACCTCAGCATCTTCCTGGCTCTGACTGAACCCGCATCAGACAGCAGGCAGAAATGTTCTTCTGTGTTTTCCCTGCAAAAGGGGTTTACAGTTATTTTTCTGCTTTCTTGTAGTTGCCTTAGTTCCCTTCTTTTCTTTTTCTCTTTTTTTTTTTTTTTTTCTCTTATTTTCCCCTTTGTAATGGAGGAAAAAAAGGTTAGATTAGAAAACTTCAATTAAGCCTTTAGAAAGACCATCTGCTGAATGCTGACTGGGGTTTCATGTAAACAAAATGCCTGTGCTGGTTACAAACAAATGATCTTATCTATTGTATTGTGTTACAAATTAAAATTAGATTAAGCCACCTACATGGTACCGCCACTGAATCTTAAATTTCTTATGGAAACTGAATGTTTGCTGCAAGTATTCATTCGGCCTGATGAGAGCCTCATTATTTTTGTACCAGCAGTACACACTGGGTATAGCATAATCAAAGCCTGGGGGTACGTATTAATTATCCTTTTGAATAGTGATGAAATTTTAAAAAGATCTCCTTTAGGCTCACATCATCAGCAGATGAAACAAAGCTTTGCACAGCTTGTGAGCAGTGGCTCACATGTGTTTTTACATCTGTTCAGGATATTTCAATTTGAAGCGCAACAAGCCAAGTCTGGGATTAAAGACCTGGAGAAAGAGGGGGGAAAAATCTGCAACAATAACCAGACCCCTCCCCTTCCTGTCTGCAGTGAGAGGGAGAGCGGCTTCTTGGTAATAAAACCTGGCTCCATTTTGCTTTTGCTGTTGGTGGCAGTGGTATTGTTATTTAGAAGAGGGGTTTAATGCCGTGAGCCAATGCATGGCCTGTGGGCGCTAGGGCTGATTTTAACCTGTCACCAGTGTGACATTTTGTCCTGTCACCTCACCTCGTTTAGGCTGCCAGTACAAGTGGTTCTCATGAGTTTACTGATACTTCCTTCTCTAGTGTGGATTACAGTCTGGTTAAAGTCAAGAAATGGTTGTGCTCTCCTGGACTCCTGCAGATCTATATTTGTGAGCTAGTGAAAAAAAAAAAGGGGAAATGGGGATGTCCCTTGTCAAGAGGGTTATGTCATCCTCTTCAAATGGTGTCAGCACACACCATAATTGCTTTGCTGGAATTTAAAAGGATCAGTCTGAAATACTTTTTAAAGCAATGTCAAACCTGCAAGCCACAAATTGCACAGGTTAAGTTCTACTGCTGTGATAAGAGCAAAAGCGGTCAGTCAGAATGGAGATGTATTAGCTTCCAGTGGGAAAGGATTGCTGTGGTTCAGTGCTCAATCAAAGGACCAGATTCTCAGGCAGCCATAGAGCTAGAACCCCTCTGAAGTCTGCATGAGCTCTGACTTGGCAGATGCTTAAAGATCAAGCTGACCATGTTTACAAGTCTGCACACATATTGCTATTTAGTGGGTCTTCGTTTCATATTTTTTGCACTGCGTCTCTTGAAAGAGGCAATAGCCATTTGGCCAAATGAAAACAAGAGAAGCACAGGTAGGACAGGAACAGAATCAGTGCTGCTGACCAGACACAAACTTAGATCAGGTGCTTTTTAAAAGTTTTTCATTTTTACTTAGCAGAGCTGGCTAAACTCTGCAGTGACATATGCTATTTCCTAAAGACACATCTTGACTGTTGCCTAGAATGACATACAGAGCTTAATTTTATCAGTGGACTTGAGCGAAAGTGATATAAATAGCTAGCAAATAATCTGTAGTTTACAGGTTAGACACTTCAGATTTTATGACAGAGCAGAAATATTTTAGATAACTATCTTGAAAATACAAAGAGAAAACACCAAAGGTAAGCTATATAATCCCATGATTATTTAAATTCTTATTTTCTTGGCCATTTATGGTATTTTTAAAGCATATTTTATCTTGTCAAAAGATATAATTTATAATTCATTTAGTGGGTTGAGGCTGGAAGAGTCATAGAAACATAGAATTATATAATGTTCTTCTGTGGGCCATTTTGAGATACCATAAGCATCTCCCTTTTCGTGTAGGTGGTAAAACAAGCAGGACTCAGGGAGGGATCCCAGACTTGCCAGAACCTCTGTTCCCTATGGGCCAATTGTGTAGTGCCAGGGCATAACCACCCATTCAGTGAGAGCACAGTTTTGTTCACAAATCACTACTGAAGGATGTAAGCCCTTTTCCACTGAGGGGATAAAAGTGAGCTCTGTCTAAGTAGGGACTGGTGGGAGAAGACCCTGAATACTCAGGGAAAAAAAAATGAATGCTGTCATTATTAAAAATTAATTATGCTAATGAGCTGAAGACTACACTCCAAGTTATGTGGGTTTTGCAAACTAACAGCTGTTATGGTTCTTTCTCTGTGCTCAAGCCTACATGGCCTGTCATTTACTATTCCTTACAGAGTCCAGAGCATGGATCATAACAATATAAATATGGATATATGCTTAAAAACATGATTAAAAATAGTTACTGCTTATGGACAGTAGCCAATTTGCCAACATGAATAAAAGAAGTGCTATTTTTAAAAATGCAGCATGACATATAATGGGCAAGCCTGTAAAATTCAGATAATTAAATTTTTTCAGACTTAAAAATGACTGAATGTTAAAATCTGCCTTCCTATAAAATAAAAGGTGACCAAAAGTTTTTGGGGTTTTTTGTATTTCTTTAAAAAAAAAAAAAAAAGTGCTTGCAGGCTGAGGCTTTGCATGCCAAGTTTCAGCCTAAAGCGAAATTTAACAGCTGAGTGATAAACCCCTAAAAATAGGGGTTTTTAATGAAAGTGCTGACACAACTATATCTATGACAGCAAGAATGGCACAGCTATAATTAAAAGCACGTAGTGTACTTTGAATAATATAAATAGCTGTCAAGATGGCCTTCAATACAGTTCTCCATGTTATTTTGACTCCAACAAAATGGATGCAACTCCTTATTCCTACATGGTGAGACAAGTTATCTAAAATTATAGGTGTAGTAGCCAAACATGCTCTCAAGTTGATGTCAAGTGTCACTAAGAGCTCCAGCTGTTGTAACGGACAAGGATCTTATCCTGATGCAGCCCTAGGAGACCAAGTTTCTTGTTTTTTCTGTTCCATTTCATTTCGTGGATCATCAATGTGTTTTCACTGAAACATCAAGGTAATTCCTATCAACTAGACCAACCCTTGGCTCTGGGTGCCTTTAAATTGCTAGATATCACTGTGGCTTCTTGCTTTTGCAGTTATTCCTGTTTTTAATGGTATTTCACTGAATAGGTGATATGTAATGAAACTTTTTTGACAAAGCTTCTTCTTTCTGACTTTTTTCAACCCTTCTCTTCTAGGAAGAAACCCCACAACATATTTATATATTTAATTACATTCTTTGCTTTGTATCTGATAAATCACCTCATCAGGTTGGTTTTGCCTCCCACCTCTTTCTCCTGTTTCTCTCTTCTCCCAGTTTCTCTCTTCTGTCTATGCATGTTGCTCTCCCTTTACCCATCTTTGCCCTCCTTTCTCTCTCTAGGGCTCCTTTTCCTCTAGGGTTCCCATCTGTCTCTTCGCCCCATATTTGCATTTGCATCTGGCTTTTTCTAGTGGGGCTTCCTTCTGAGATTTTTACACATCCAACTCACTGAGACCAGTGAGTATTTTGAGTATTAGGTGCCAGACTCCTAACTTCTGTCTCTCCTTACCTAAAGATCATAAGTTTAAAACTAACAGTTGAAAAATAATTTTAAAAGTCAAGCTCCTTATTTTCCAAACACTTCTACACATGTGTAACTTTGTGTGAGTTGCATTTTTATGGCTTGAGTCCGAGAGGCTGGGATCGGGGCACATCTTTGCAAAATACTTGTGATTTGACTGGTTATTTTGCAGACAAAGAGTCACGGTTTCTCTGGCCCTCACGTAACAATACCTTGTACAACTTGTGCAGTGTGCTGCCATCTTCAAAGGTGGGCTTTAAAAGTGAATTCTGTTTAAAAAGAGGATTCCTACCCTAGAATGTGCTCTCCGCACAGGGAAAAGCCTCACACCTCTGCTGATGCAAACAGGAAAAAGTCCTTTGGTTTCTCTTCCAGGAGGCTTAAATGATTTTACTGTTGCGGCAGCAATTTAAGCAGGAGGAATGTTTCAGAGACAAATATGAGATACACATTGTTAACCATCAAGTGATGAGAGATAGAAAGCAGACAACATGAAATATAACAAAATAGATCATAGGAGAAAAACAAGACAGCATCCTTTTTCCAAATAAAATATTCTGTAGGAAGGACAAGAGAAGACTTGCAGTTCTGAAAATCAGTGAAAACCAGAACGAAACTCCAGAATTTTAGCCAGATGAAGTTGAAGGACCTAAGATTTAAACAATTTTAATTCTGTTTTACATATGTTTAGTTTAGAAATCTGGGGAGGTTTTATGAAATTGTAGGATATTAAAAAAATAATGAAATTAGGATATTAGAGAATTAATTAATTTTAATTAATTTATAGTGCTTATTTTTCACTTTTAAGCCAGTAGGGGGAAAAAATTAAATGAAGATTAAATAAGAGATGCTCTTTTATGGATTATGGCACTGTGAAAAGATGGGAATTATTTATATTTTTGTGTTTCTTCCTTAATTTTTTTTTTTTTTTCATCCTGAGTCTACTCATACTGGCCCACTGGATGATGACAAAAACTGTGCAGCATCCCGGGACAGACCCTCTTTCCAGGTGGTTTCAGCTTTCTATTTTCGGCTTCCTGCCTAACACAACTCACCCGAGGCGTGGCGACACCCCAGCATAACACAAACCTTGTCATGTCTCATTGCTTAAATAACACAATAAGGAAATTAAAATCCTTGCTGGTTATGATGTTCATGGTTACGGCTTATGAAGCCTTGAAGAATTTCAGGAAATTGATTAGCCGAGGGGAGTTTGGTACCTGAGAAAACCCAACAAAACCAAACCAAGAGCAACAAAGAACCTCTGACTAGAAGTGTTTTGGTGTTAGTAGAACGCGCATACCCTTGTCCGTGCTGGCGGAGCTGGGATCCGGCGGCGGTCCGGCAGCCGCGGCGCAGCGGCATCGGCGGGGGCCGCTCGCCCTCTGCCGGGGATGCCGCGCTCGGCCGCCCTGCGCCGCTGCCGCCTCCGCCAGGGCCGGAGCGCAGCCCAGCGCCTTTGGTTCTGGCAAGCACGCCAAGGAGCACGGCGTTACAGCCCCCGTGCATGGGCAGGGATGCCACCCACTAGGCCGGGTTGCTCAAAGCCCCATCCAGCCTGGCTTTGAGTGCGTGCCGGGATGGGGCATCCACAGCTTCTCTGGGCAGCCCGGTCCAGTGCCTCACCACTAAATAATTAACATGACCCATTTTACCCACACCTAATTCACACCAAAATCTAGTGGGAGAGAAAGCCAGGAAGGAAACCAGTGTGGCTAGCAGCTGCCCTGCTTTAGCGAGCGAGGGGCAGGAGAGCACATCAAGCTTCTCTTTCCCCACTATTGCTCCTGGCATCGCCCCAGCATTGCCCCTGGCAGGCACTTGCCCCAGTACAGCCCTGCTGCCCTGGCCAGGGACGTCTCCCCTGGATTCATGCAGCACACTCCACTCGTGGGAGTGAGCACTGCCTTGGGAGTCACGAGTTTAATAACACCCTGGAGTTTCATACTGTGGAGGGGGGGGAACCCAAACCAAAGATAGAGGGGGTTGCTGACCATGGTGAAAGGCGAGAAAGATGGCTGTGTCAGACCTTCACATTACCAGGGTGCTGCCCACCCTGCCCTGCTGCTTGTGGCAGGGCTGCATTCACTCCTGACATCCTTCCTTCCCTCTACCCTGGCCCAGCAAGGGCAGTGGGAAGAAAGTGCCAGAGGGCTCTGGGAGGTCCGTGGTTCCAGCACAAAAAAAAAAGCCCAGCCTGGGAGAAGCTGGTCTTTGAGTGCCTTCCACCTCCTGCCAGAGAGGAGGCCTGCAGCCTGCTGCCAGGTTGGATGGGGACCACGTAGCAGCATGAAACAGGGAAAGAAAAACAGGTAAGTGTGTGTTTCCAGTGGGGAAGCACTCCCTGGGTGCAGGTGGGCCCGCAGGTTCTCCTCTGGCACCAAGTGCAGCTGTGCCAAAGACACCAACCTGGCATAGGCCTCCTTCCCAGCCCATGAGGGTGCCCGAGGATGCCCCTTCCTCTACAGCACACCCAGCCACCATTGCCAAATCCCACTGGCTGCATGACGTCTGGTTTTAGCCACATAGGCCAGAAAATTCAGACTTTGTGCAGAAACTCTCATCCAAAGTCAGCAGCCAGTGCAGTGCACCCTGCCAGCATACAACTGGGTGGGATGAGGCTGGTTCAGCCTTACCCCAGGATCCGATCGCTTACAAAGGCTTCAATTAGATCCATCACGTTATATGAATGGTTATTTTGTGACTTAATTCCCCCTGCTTTTTTGCAGTGGTAATTAAATGATCGAGGGGAAAAAAAGAGACAGATTAATTGATTGAACTGATTCCAGGAGAAACCATTACTCACGTTCCTCTTCTGCTCTATACAGTGTTTAAACAACTCTGAAATAGAGCTGGGTGAATCCTGCCAACATATTTCTGTGAGCACTGCTTTGATTTTCAAATGAATTGTCTGCATCTGCTTTTATCCCCCTATTGCCTTGGCTTTATGTGAACATTTGTACAGCTTACTTTGCTCATGAAAAGAAAAAAAAAGAAAAGCTAGTGTGTTTCAATACAATGGAAAATTAATTTCATTTCTGTGAGCTCAAGACTTATGTAGTGACAGGACAAAAGTAGTTTTGTGTAAAAGACCAATAATCAGTAATGACATTGTTCAGATATGCTACAGTGCAAATTAATACTACTATGTCACGGATCAAACAAAGTTTATGAAAATTATTTAACAGCACTGCCAAAATCATAGTGTACGGAAACTCTGTATTTAGAAAAAGAGGTGAAATATACCAAATACTGCCGTTATTACCAGTTATTCCCTCTTTTATTGAAAAGATTAGGAATATTTTTCTTTTAAATTATATTCAGTTAATGTACATTCATAAGTGTGATGGCAGCAAGTATAGAGCATATTAGTCAAATCTGTGTTTAGGGAATATGAATAATGTGAATTAATCATGAAAGTCCCTTGGTAGTAACAAATATACTTACAGATTTTTTAAAGTATTTTTAAAGGAAGGAAGGAAGCAAGAAAAATCACATAGGAGTACACTTCTAAAGGAATTTTACAAAACAATCATCAACATTAAGGAAGTACTATTTTTCATCTGGATCTAATCTATAGCTTCATAAAATTTCCTTGTTGAACAATTATTCAGAAGGAGACTAAATAAATATAGTGCTAAAAATAATAATAAAGGTTTCCAGGAAATTTGAAAAGTAGGCAAAAAGCTACATGTACCTTCTCTCCATCTGTAAGAAAGATCACTATTTCAACTTGTGCTTATAGGCGACTTTTCTTTTTAATAAATTGATCTATGAAACAATATCACATATACAAATTTATAGAATGTTTGAGATTTTTTAAAGATATGTTTTGAATGTATTTAGCAAAGAGATCTGATATTTAGTAAAATGCATCTTCCTAACTCCTTCTTTTAATTGTCAGTGTTGGGATTCCTGTTTCATCTTGGATGATTGCTCATCTCAGGAATGTGCTGTGGATCCTCTTCCTTCCCAGACCGAGCTACATGTTTAGAGAAATCATTGTGATTTTAAAATCACTCAGGAAGAATGCAAAAGGCAAATTAGAATGGTAAAAAAAATATAAGGGAGCTAGGAGAAGGTTTCTCACTGTGTTCTTTCACTCAGGGTGTAGCTGAGTATATACACAGTGTATACAAAATTCTCAGTTTTAAAAATAACTGAGTTCCTTTGGAAACTATATAGAAAATAAAATACAAAATTGGTTTTATTATACAATTTATAAGTTTCACATACAATTGTCTGTAAAAAGTGACCAGACAGATATGCAAAATCAATATGGGGCTGTGTGAGGGTAAAAAACCCCAACCAAATCTTAAGTTGATTTCAATTCTGACATGAATATCATATGTAAGTCAAAAGAGGTGTTATCTTATTTATCAGAAAAGTTTTTGCTACATTATCATCTTGGGCATAATTTTTTTGAGAATGATGTACCAAAAGAAAAAAAAGGAAAAGTTTCAAGAGAAATGTCTTGGAAAATGTGATGAATGGAAAACTATTCAAAATGGTTTTTGATTTGTAGTAAATTATTACTTGTTACTTTTTTCCACATTTGTCTCCATAAGCAGGTTGGCTAGGTGTCGGGATTTTTCCTAAATAAAAAATAAACTTAGGAAATGGGGCTTTAACCTTTACTCCCCCTAACCCCTGGGAAACAAAGTCTCCAAACCTCGCACTGATGGCCACTATTGCCCATCTGCCTGGCCCGGCCAAGGCGCCTCAAGTGAGAAGGCAGCAGGGCAGGAGAAACTCTGTGTGGGAGGTGAGTTTCTTTCTGTACCTGCACAGGTGGCCTGAATTCAGGCAGATAAACATCATCTGCAAAATGTACGCACAACACGAGGGGCAAAAGAAGCCTCATTTAGCCAGAAAATTAAAATGTGTTGTTTGGAAGTAGCTGGTAACTTGGGGCTAGCTGTGTGTATGAGAGTTTATAAAGTCATTAATGAACAGTGCCTGGTTGCAACCTGCTGGCTAGGAGGGCTTTTTGGCCAAGGAGGAGGGAAGAAATGCTTTCTGGCAAAGCACAACTAAATACATTGGAGAAAATAGTTGTTATTTCAGGTGTGCAGTTTCCCAGTAGAAAATAAGTTTAATTAATTAATTTATTTTTCTAATTTGTGAAAATATGTGTAGGGTGACCTCTAGGCACAAGTGCAAAAGCTATAAAACCAGATTCATTCATTAACTAGCTGACATAATGTCAACCAATGATAGTCAAATAAGCAAATAACATGTGAGAAAAACTCAGACTCCTCCCATCCAACTCTCTGTAGGAAAAAGCCTTTGAGTGTGAACACACTTGGCAGTGTGCCTTGAGCTCCTTGCTCCCCACTATTTTTGGGTGACAGAGAGACTGGAGCCTGAATCACAGTGATGAAGCCTCTCAGTTTTTATTTCATGTTCACTTAATTTAACTAAATACCATAAATGTACCAATTTTTTTTTTCTCTCTTTATTATTTCAAATATGTTAAATGTGAGACAGAGACCAGGTACAAAAAGGAGTCTGTAAAGTTATTAGACCTCTGGGATTGGACAGAGAACTGGGAACTAGGATTTCTGGCTTCTTCTAGACCATGACCGGGTGTGGTAACTACTTAGCCCAAATGTTTAGATGTGTAAACTTCACCGTGCTGGGCTCATTGTTTCTTAGCAATTCCCTGTATAGTCCTTTTGCCAGTGTGTGCTCTTTGAGCTTCTCTCAGTGCTACAGGGTGGAATAAACAGTGAAATCAGCTGAGGAAAAGGCAGATGCACCTCAGCAATGGCATTACACAAGCCGTGGAAGGAGTCCAGCCACTTCTTGAAGCACTACGGAGCATCAGATTCCTGCAGGTAGGTGACAGTGGTGCTGAGACATTGATGCTTTACACCTTTCCCAGCACTTCCACATGACTGTAGTGACTTTGCTGTTGTCAGCATCTTTGATGTCCCTGACAAAAATACCTTTCAGGACTTAAACTGCCACCATTGTACTCATTCACTATTATGCCACCAGCAGCTACTGTTTTCCTCCCACAGCATGCTTGATATGCATTGTGAAATAATGTGCTACGGGTTATATTACAAGCAACAAATTTTTGAAAACTTATATTTCAGCTGTTTGACAAGCAAGTTTTTTCCAAAGTAGTAAGAATAAGGTTTGTGTCCAAACACGCCTTATAACCCCTTATTTACAATCACGTGAGTAAAAAAAAATCCTTTTGGGCTACAACTTCATATTTGAGTTCTAACAGATGAGATTCTGTTCAATCCAGAGTGCTGTGGCTGTGATGGACACAGAACAGGGCAAAGCATATCTGGTTTTCAACCTGAGAGGAAATCTTCCCCCAACCCTGCCCCCCTCAAAAATGTTTTCAAGAAAAGATCCCACACAGGTTTTTAATGCCTGGGGAAAAACAAAACATGACCCACAATAGATTTAGGCAGTTCCATTTTTACTTACTATTTTTAAAAGCATACATGTTATTTAAAAATAATTAGGCTGAGCCAATTTATGTGCAATGTATATATTGCACATATGTCTAGAGGAAACCAGAAACAGGGTTGTATAATTGTAACCTTACTACACTGAAGGCCTGGCATAATTACCATTGCGAGAGAGAAAGCCAAGGAGATTTTATCTGTCATATTTATTTCCCCCATGTAAATATATTAAAACCAAACAAAAATAAACTTTTGGTGCACAGCTTAACCCAGTTTATATAGTGTGCATTTCATTCTTTATTATTATTATTATTAATAATAATAATTTCCCACATACTCGTGTGCAGTAAAGCACTTGAGATGACAATCTGGTAGGCTGTTTTTTCAGCAGCTGCAAATGTCTTCTGTTGCTCATGAAAAAAAGGCATCTTTAAATATGCACAGGAATAATTAATGGAATTTATCTCTGAATGGCAAGTGAGGCTGCATGGGGCAAAAGTACTTTTTACTCTATAAATGTGAGCATGGGCATCTGCGTAGACTTCTGTCCCTTTAAAAGGAAATGAGCCAGTATAATAAGGCTGTTGTCTATGTGCAATATCATCATATGTAATGAATCGTAGGGCAGAATGTGGGGAAGAAAGTCTATTGAGTTGAGATCTCCCAGAGGCTTTGCTGGAGCTTGGGCTGGCACGTGACTGATGCTTTTCTGTATCCTCGGATTCAACACCAAGGCCAAATTTACTCGCTAAGAAAAGATCCAGTTAAATAAAAACCATATGAACTCTGCTAAAATAATACAATTTGAGTAAATCAATGCCTTAAGACTTTCTCAAAAGTATCTTAAGAAACTCACTGGAAGGGAACAGTGAGTGCATTTCTAGTGAGTACCAGCTAGGGACTTTAACACGCTCCCCTCTATCTTTGTGATCTTGCAGGAGGTGGGATAGATTTTCTCCATACAGAGCACACGTTTCCATTTTTGCAGCACATTGTAAACACACTTTTCATACTAATGCCTTGTTTTGTTTCGGTTCTTTTCAAAGATTATGCATTAGTAATTTGTGCATCACATGTTGGCAAGCGGAATCACAGTGTATTCTGCACACTACTAATGTGAGACAGAAACCTCAGCATATTCTAGCTCTCTTCTCATATCTTGTTAGCATCTGTTTGTGGTAGGCTGGGATGATGAGGTGCTAATATGATACAGTGAAGGAAGTGTAATCCATGAACATTTTTGTGTCACATTTGTGTAATATATTACACTAATCCAACCAGACTTTCATGTGCTCTTGCCCAAGGAATGCCATTCCAGCCTCCTCCCTTCCCCCATCAATGCCTTTGAAGGTTTGTGAATGATTTCCTGTACACAGGCTGGGTAAGAATGTGCTCGCATTCTTTCCCCACTTGAGGAAGGAGTTCTTTTTATGCCCGCTTGCTTTCAGGGTAACAATGAATATGAACAAATTCATGAACAAATTACTCTAAAGAGGGAAGCATGTTCAATTATACTCTTCTTTCTCAGCTTCGAGGTAAATGAAGTAGAAGGTGCACTCTTTCCAATAAGCATCGGATCCATTCAGAGCATTTGGTGCAGTGTCTGTTTCTGAACAGAACCTTTCTGCAGCAGCAGTCTGCAGTTCACACTGCAGTAAGGAGGCTGTCTGAACTGGCAACCATGGTTTCCCCCCAAGAGGTACCATCAACCAGTGCCAACCTGCAGACTGGCTCCAATCTTTTACCTTGTTGGCCATACACAACTTGCTAGGTCTACTTTTCCTATCCATGATAAGTTTTGCCCTGGATTGTTCCTCAGGTGATATCTACAACTTTCTATTTAGGTGCTTATGTAGGTTTAGCACATTGAGATCCTACCCCTGACTGGAACTTCCTGCCAGTACTGTGATAGAAATAAATACAGTAGCAAAGGGAAATCATAAACTCCAAAATTTCATTATAGTTAGAGTATATAATTCTACATCTTGCCTGCCTGATTCAGGAAGCAAAAGCCCAGCAAAAGTATGGATGGAAGACATGAAATTAGAAAGCCATCATGGTTATGGCAAGTCACTGGGTATTTCTCGTCTTTGTGTATGCTCAGCATCAGTTTTTATAAGGTGTAGGAAAGATACCCAATAGTGAAATCTGACTGGACTGTGGAGTCATCTGAGACTAGAATGCCCTGACATCCATTGTGTGGTGTAACTCTTTAGGTAGGTCATTCTATAACTTCCCAAGTGCTACATGCAATGCAATTTCACAGCTTGACTATCCCTGTGGTGGACAATGCAACAGATGCTCCTTCTACTGTAGGAAAATCAGTTTTTCTGTCTGGTATTACACATTTTTGCCCGTTAGAGAGGCTGCAGCTTCAGGAAACAACGTCTCAACAGTCTTGGCAGTATGGGGAAGACTATTCCTGTTGGAAAAGCAAAGAAAAAGTGGGTGCACATGTTCTAATGAATTAGATGGTGTCTGTAAAATTTCAGAGCTCTAAAATACAGTCTTGTACACTGTCAAGGTCTTGACATGATTTGCCTTGTACTAAATAACATTTCTTGTGCAACTCTCAAGCAACAGCCACAAAATGAAATTGGACAACCTACCCAGCCCAAGATTATTAGCAGACTTCTGCTTTGGACTACAAGCAGCTCTTTGAATTCCTTCCCTGGTAGTTCCTGCTTGATTTGCTTTTTAGTTTTTATATTTTGCCAGATATGGCAGGAAGAAGATTGACTTTAGGTGCCATCATTCATTGCAAAGTGAAGGTGGGTTTAAAATTATTTCTCCTTTTGTTTTGAGCCAAAATTGGGTAGTTTTTATCTAGAATATCACAGCATGGCACCATAGCATCGTAGGGTGCCAAATTGCCTGAGTGTAAACCTCTGCATTCTATTCCCAAACTGTGGTCCTATAATGCTTCTCAGCTATGTTCCATGAATCACTCTCAAACTCATCCACAGTTTTAGGTTAGAATGATACCCAGCTGCACATGATCCCTTCCTGAACCTTGGTAGGCTTTCTGTTTGCTTGGTTGTTTCGTTGTTTGGATTTTTTCTTTTACTCATGAGAATAGCCAAACCAACACCATAATGCAGGGTGAAAAAGAGACATGATGGTTTGCCTGTCCTGGACAGTGACCAGAGTGACTGGTTGTGCCATGCAGCACTTTTGTCCTCAAAACAGGAATAAATATTCCAATGCAAAGACAAGCCATGCTCACCTCTTCCCTAAGCAAGCAAGCTGTACATTGTAGTATTTTGGTTTCATGAAGCATAATAATATTAGTTATGAGAATTCATCTCAGCAGAAGAATGACAAAGACCTCAAGTAAAATGTTTGAGGTTAATGTTGATGTAAAAAAGACAAGTGAGCATATACTAACAGTACATTAACTTGTTATTACAATATGGAAAAATAATGTATTTTTATCTCATGTAAAGACTTCCTATTGATGTGATGAGGATTTGAGCATAGTTAGTTTACTGAATGTCCTGGTAAAGCAAAGATGAATAAAATTAAAATAAAGAATGTATAAATTGTAAAACAGAAAAAAAATGGAATAGACAGAATCTTTCAGAATCCCATGAGCTGTTCTTAAAACATTTTTTCTCTAAGAATTACTCTTTTACTTATGTCTTTCCCTGACAACATTTTGCTTTTTATCTCATTTTAATAAAAAGATAGCATTTGAGAGCATCTCAGAATCCAGCATCTCAGCCTCTGCCTTTGTTGTTTAAATTACAAAAAGAAAGAAAAAAAAAGAAAAGCCAAAATCCAAACCCAAAGCCTTTCAAGAGAACCTGATCAATGTGTTTTGGGCCTCTGCTTTATGATTCAAAGCTTCTTCAACAGCCATTAAAATCAGGAATCTTGATCATCCACTCCAAAAAAAAAGCCACTGTAGCAGGACTCCAGTGCAATAACAGAGAACAATACTTTATGTGATGCTATCTGTTGTGAAGTGGAGGTTTAACAACAATAGGAAAAGGTGCTACCTCCAGGCTTTCTCTGAGCCAGTGTCTGCCTTTTTTCTCTTCACTCATCTTGCAGAAGACTTGAAAGCAGGAGCGTTCCCCAGAGGGCAAGTGTCGGGCTACTGAGACTATAAAGATCTTGTTACTTCTCAGAAGGCCTCTCCAGGCCATGTGACACAAGCAAAGGACAAAAATGGAGGCATAAAGACTCTGCAGTGTAGAAAGATGTTGGAGGGATGGAACTGAGTTGGTAGGGAACTGCCTGGAAGGAAGGGGTGCTTATTCTTCAGACACCAAAAAGATGTCACCATGGCTGCCCAGCTAAGAGTTTTGTAGCAGGGCTGAACAGCATTACTTCAATATTTCTAAATGTTTTGGAAGGAATGTATTGTTTCTTTTGCAAGGTTTCCAATGAAGATAGTGAAAATTGTTGTTTAGTCTGCAAAAACAGAGAATCATGTTTAGATGCTCTGGTAGGTTAATTATTTACAGGAGGAAAAAAAATACCCACTGTGTGGAAAACCCTGCCTTTCCATGTTAGCTTTGGACAACATTTGTTTCCACTTTCAGTTTGTTACTTTTACTCTCATATTAATAATATATATATATGGAAAGAAATGTTTTATCCCAATGTCTGCTTTCTTAGTATTTGATCCTAAAAGCTACACTTTATGTGGTAAGAAGTGGCAAATGTTTTTTTCTAGATCTTGGGAGAAAATGAAACTCTTTTTGGGGATCTAAAAATTTGAAAATGCATGCTTTTACCATGATGAAAAAATGCAGGTGCATGTGGAACAGAGATATTACACTGATAAATTAAATTATTTCTGCTCAGCATAATTATTTGCTGGGTACGGACAGAATTAAGGGTAGCTGTTGACCAAAGGTCTGTATTAAGATCTAAATTTCCAAAGTGTTGCTGTTCGTGACATCTGACAGGGAATAGAGTAGAATTAGTCTATTATCTCTACAAGCTCTTTGCTGATAAGCAAGGCCTCTTTTAAAGATTAAGCATGTGTCAATACAGTCACTGTTCAAAGCATATAGGCAGTCCTATCTGTGGGGAGAAGAGACCTTTGGAAATACTTTTGCATGATCTCTGATGTATGAGCACACTTTAGGAAAGGAGCCTCCTAAAGTTATAAAATTATGGGTTCATTAGCCATACTAACTGTCAACAAAGGGTAAGGGATTTGTTTAAACAATCAAACACTACACTAATTAGCATTATAATACAACATTCTGGAAGTCTTCAAGTCCTATAAATATGTGTAAGACATGGGAAATTGGTCTTTTGGGGCTGATTCAATAATAGAGCAGTCCAGATAATTAAGTTTGTGCAGTAAATGAAATACAATATAAAGGGACTGGATTGTAACATATGCAGTCTTCATTGGTGTAAATTTGTGTCTGCTTGAAGGGCTATTGATAGCCCAGCCTGATGTATAGGAAATCTCATAAGTAAAATTTTAAGATAGAAAGTTCAGATAAGACAATACCACATTTTCCCTTACAAAATGAAGAAAGGATGAAACAAAAGTTTCAGTATGACAAAGGTACTACTTAGAACCACTTTCCCACTGGAAAAGCTGAAAAGAAAAAAAAAAATCAAAAGAAAATTTGGTAATTCTATGTGCAAGCTGTAAACAATTTTAACAAACATATCTATTGTCAATTATTTTTTTGAGAATGAAAATAATGTGCTGTTTTATATAGATGAACCAAGCATAGAAACATCTGCATTCATATAATATTTTTAATATTTATTTATACTATATAATTTATTACATATTATTTATGTAATTTAAAATATATATTTACAGTACAAAAATTAAAACATTTATTGCTAATATTTCCTCAAATTTTCCCACTCAAACAATGAAGAAAATTCAATATAAGGAGAATGCAGGATGGTCATAGAGGGGAAAAAATTCTTAATTCACTTGAACTAATGTGCTTTATTTCATGTGAATAATGTTGCCCAAAATATAGAGGGATTTCAACCCAACTGAGCTTTATATTTTGTGTTACACTCCACTGCTCCATAGGGTGGTTAGGTCCGTATTTTATATACTCACAAAATAGAGTTCTCAAAGGATAGAGTAAAATTTTCAACTCAGGGTGCACAGGACAGAAATGAAGACCAAATTGAATAATATTGTTTTCTTGCTACAACAAATATTGTTTACATTTATTCGTCTGTAAATTTTAGCTTGTACTGTCCTGTTGAAACATTTGGCAGAAGTTGTTTGACCTCAGTGGAAACAATACTCTCAGGAGGTTGTGATGAGGTTTATGGGGCAGAGAACCATAATTTCTTCGTTATGGTTTTATATTGATTTTTGTGATTTTTTCCAGGCTGCTTCATTTTGATCTCAATGGAGCTGAGCAGCACAGTTACTCAAGCAAAAGGTACCAGGGTACAATCTGAAGAACCTTGAATATGGCTAAGCAGAGCTGACACAGGAGCTGCTGAAACATGTGATGGCATCAGGATTGTAGGCACGAAAGAGATTTAAGGGAGGAAGTTCTTAGAGTGTTTCCTTTCTCATATTTATGTCCCAAGAGTTTTGCTCATTATTCGATACTCAGAGGCAATCTAATCACTGTTGGCATCACTTAGCACTTCTGGGTTCAGTTTCCCAGTCTGCCACTTGCACTTAGAGTAATTTTCTCTGGTCTCCTAGTTTATTTATTTTAAATAAAACCTGTTTTGTTATTTTTTCTGTTCACTTGAATTGAGTAACATTAATTTATCTAAAACATTTACATAAAAAATAAACATTATATAGGTAGGAAGCTACCTATTTAATTTTAAGTAAAATTACCTAATATATTCTTCTCAATATATTATCTACTTATAAAGTACATAGAGAACTGGAAACAAAATTAAGCATATTTATGTAAACATATGTATGTGTCTAGATTATTTGACATTAAATTGCTCCCTGTGAACAGAGAAAAAAGTCACTTCTGACATTATGGTGAAAGTAATATAGCTTTTGCTGCTTTTTTCCTCATTGATTTGTATTTTTTAAATTGTCTAATTTTTCTCTAAGTAAGGACTTTAAGTGAGGAACTGTCTTTGCCAGTCTCCAAATTAAGAGTGAATTTACTTCTCAACATGTTTGGTTAAAAGAACCATTGGCCTTCTACTCACCTCTGTTAGAGTAAAATGTATTTGTCCCAGATGTGTATATAAATATATCATGCATTCAATATTTCTCATCAGGAAACGTAAGATTTTGTGGACATGATTTTTGAAGTGTCTCTCACCAGATGTTCTATGTGCTCATTCTTACATTTCTTTGACCATCTCTAAACATTTTACTTTACCCATTTCCGTGAGGATTCCATTCACAGGAAACTTCAAAAGCTCTGTACCAGTCCTCCTGTTGTATAGGATACAAAGGGACCCATCATCTGAGCCAGCATCTCTGCCAGGAGCCATTTATTGCAACAAAAGGTGCTGTGCTCCTGACACGGCTCATCATCAGTCAGTCCTGGTGCAGAAGATGTCAGATCCACTGCTGGAGAACAAGGATAATTTGGACTTTGCTTTTTGAAATGGAAAGAGGTCAGGGGCTGCAGACAAAGTCACCTCTAAGTTGGTTGATGATTTTCCACTTTTTTTCAAAGTAGATCCCTGCTGTGATCCTCTCTTTTTTTTCCCCCTAATTTCGCCTTTGAAATGCGAGGTAATTTTATCCAATCTGGACATTTTAGTTTACTCTCACATTTTAAATTTAAAGGAATTTTATACTTTTAAATTCCTGTTTTAGTGTGTAATGCTTTTTTTTCATGATGCTGTAATTGAAAGGGCTGAGAAATCAGTACTATAGAGATTGGAAATATTTTTATAGAAGTCTACAGTAAACGATAAGCCTGACTGACACTGTCATATCTTTTAAGGGTTTGGCCTAACTTTTGACAGCTTCAGCACTAATGTTGGCAAGAACACAGCTGCATGTTCGGGTAGGAGAATATCAATTTTAATCTTTAGTTTGGATAGGAATAATTGTACATGTTATTCAAATTCTCTTTCTCATTTCTTTTTCTCCCTGAGTTTTTTGTAAAATCATTGGTTATTGGTGTGTGAGTTTATTGTTTTATCCTTTATTGATGCACTATTTCTGATTTTTTCCCCCTTGAATATATTATTAAGCAAAGTTGAGACTTATCTGTCACTGAGAATTTAGGCATGATATATAGATCTTTGCATTTGGGAGGATTGTATTTCTGGAGATAAAGATGTGAAATACAATAAAACCCCATATTTATAGTAACCATTTTTGAGGCAGGAAAGTAAGCCACCATCTTGCAAGCATGTGCGTGACTCATTTAACTGCAAGTAGTGTTTACTTTCATTTACTTTAAACACATGCTTAAAATTAAGTATGATTGTAAGTGCTGAAGAATCAGCACCTCCACAGATAAAAGGGAAAGTGAGACATATAAGTTATTTGCATTCATCTAAAGCATTCAATATGGAGTCTCATGAAAATTGGACTAAAAAATTAATTCAGTTTGGTTTGAATATACACGCTCTTCTGTGGTTTGAAGTGTTCAAAGGAGCTTAGTAAACAGTTAAGTAGCAAGTACCAAACTAGGTTAAAGTGTCTAGTGAGGTACCACAGGGATCTCTAGTAGGTTTTATTTATTTAAGTGTCTTTAAGAACTAGAAGAGGGATTCAGTTATTGAGGCATATAAAATGAATATTAATGACCAGAGTTTAATTAAATTCACAGTTAATGCTAAATTGGAAAGAAGGTGCAAACAATAGAGGAAAAATAAAGACAGGGAGAATCTTACAGACAAGACAAAATAAACTGAGGATCAATCTTAGAAAACTGATACAAGCAGAGGAAAATATTGTAATGCCAAAGTAAATAATTCTGCAAGAGGAAGAAAAAAATGCTGCAGAGAGACTTAAGAATGACAGTGAGTAGCACAAGGCTCCACATTAGTTCTTGTTCTTCTTGTTCTTCTTCTTGTTCTTCTTGTTCTTATTCTTGTTCATGTTCGTGTTCTTGTTCTTGTTCTTCTTGCTCTTCTTCTTGCGATTCTTGTTCCTGCTCTTGTTGTTCTTGTTCTTGTTCTTCTTCTTCTCCTTCTCCTTCTCCTTCTTCTTCTCCCTCTTCTTCTCATTCTTCTTCTTCCTTGTGTATCTGTATTGAGAAAGTATTATGTCATTGGGGTGTTTTGGGCATCGCCCTATGGTATTTTGTTCCTATATTGAAGTTCCTATATTTATTAAAAATAAATTGATTGGTTCATTTAATGGGATACAAAATAAAAAAGCACTGTCTCAGAATGCTGGAAGAAATGAAAATTAGATATGCAAGTAGTTACCTTGAGACCACCTGAAGACAAAACCGATTTTTTTTTGGGCAGTAGAAAATATATTATCTATAGGTAAAAGGATGAAAGTAGAAGAAAATTTTAAATGGGTTCCCTTTTAGGGTGGAAATAAGTGTGTTTGGGTGGGGTGAGGGACTATGAGGAATGATTCTACCTGACTGAGGCTTACCAAAAAAATGTTCTAAATTTTATTGCCATCAGTAATTTCCTTGACAGAGGACAAACCCTTGTAACAAGCCAAACATTTTTTGACTCCGACTCCCATGTTTCTGTGACACAAATCACTCCTACACATAAAATGCCAGTCAGGAGCCTAAGTGTCAGGTTTATGTGGTTCTATAGTCTGCCAGGAGGTAAGATATTCTAAATTTCATTAAATTTTCTTTGTTAGTCAACCGTGTGTTCTATAGCACTTGTAGCTTTATAGCTGACTGGGAATACACAGAGGTGATCCTTGCAAATTTTGAAAGCTCAAAACAAAAAAGTTTGTTTTTCTTATTATACAGCTTTGGGGCACAAGACACTGAACATTTCAACATGAAAGTTAAAAGGGGAACTCATTTGTTATTTTCTGCATCTTACTGATGTCCATTCCTTCCATAGGCCCCTCTGATTTATCATCCTAAAGGTACAGAATGGCTGTAGTTGATGTTCTGTCAAAGTTGCAAAGAGAATAGCTTACAGCTGTGCATGGATTGTATTGAAAAAACCCAACATCCTATGATTTTACTTGTTCCTTTCTAGATGCAGTCAGGTAGCCCGGGCAAATTATGACTTTTTGTCTCAAACTTAAAAGTGTGCAAAGGAGTATTTAGGATTGATGGTTTATACAAGACAGATAAACTGTAACTTATGAGCTGAAATGCACCTAATGTTATCTATTAGCTCTGTGTTTACTACCTAACATTCATATTTTTCTTCCTCCATTTGCTTCTTAGATTTGTGACTCTCAACATGATGTCCTTCTTTGTCCAAATTTACGGTGCATAGCACTTGAGATCAGGTTCCAAAATGAGGCATTAGTTGCATAAAGTAAATTGAAAAATGATTGAAAATGCTAATGGAGCTGCCCCTAGCTGTGAGGATGTCACAACTTTTTCCTTGCTGAAGGCTCCCAGAAACCAAAGCAGTGTCCATGCTAAGAACTACAGTTTACCTAGGCTCTATCTCACAGCAAAATCTGAGGAGGATTCAGAGGGCAGTCTTCCTCTGCCAAGGCCCCTGAAGCTGCCAAGCAAGCCTGTGCTCTAAAACCACACCAAAAGCATTTGGACAGAAGTCCTTGAATGTAGAAAAAACGAATGACAGATCACAGAGGGACCACAGCAGGAGACTGCGCAAACTCCTTATACATCAAGGTGATAGCTACAGAGCATTTGACCAGATCATGGGAGGCCCACATTTATTCTTTTCTGTTTGACAGGATTCAAAAGTCCACATCTCAATTTCTTCTAGGAGTGCCCTGTTTATGTATTTTATGCAATGACAGTTTCAGATAAAACAGATAAATACTCCTTTATATCAAGCAATTGTTGAACAAAACACAAAGGAACAGCTTTTGATGTTTTGACTGGAGTCTAAGATTTTCTATTTCTTCTCTCTCTCTCTTAATCTCTCTTTCCCCCCCCCTCCCCCGCTTCATTTCCCTTCACAAAATTCCATCTCATCTATGAGTTAGCTCTAGTACATTGAGTGTGTGTATTCACATTGTAAGACAACCAATTCTACATGCATTGGATTAAATGCTTTTTGTCCAATTTTTCTTCAAGATTTCTTTCTGGGAGCTGAATAAACTTGCAAATCTTGGTGATTGTGTTTCAAGGTGTCTATTTTGAATGTATGTGCTCCTACAGGGAAGCAAATAGCACTCCTCTGAGAAACGGAGGCAAAGATATGTTGTGAGCAGGCTGATACTGAATGCACATATATATATTCACCTAGGTAAACAGTGAAAAACATAACAAAAATTTTATGTTTACATTATGAGAGCACTAAATTCAAGTATTGTCTTGGAAACATCATGATTAAAAGGATAATAGCCAGTTGTGGTCACACACCTTAGTGAGTCATTAAAATTGAAATGTAGAGCAAGCAACCTGAATTAGCAAAAGCTTGACTATAGCTACTGCTTTATGTTTCAAGGTTTTTAACTTCTTTTTCTTCTGATGTTTATGATAAGTGACAAAAGAAATTCATTCCTGTTTCTTCCTCATTATACTTTCCTTTCTGGCTCTAGGATGTCCCTCAAGGTACAGTCGGTAGCTTACAGATATTTGTTCCTTCTATTATGAACATTGGTCTTGACTTTGGCAGGAGAGATTCTCCTATAGTAAAATACAATTAAGTAATCAAAGGCAAGAACAGACTGTCCTTAATGGGCTGATTAGGATCAGCATCTCATTTTTACTACATATAGCTATATATGTATATATGTATATGTATATAGTTACTACAAGGTCTTACCTAATGCAAAAATTTGGACTGCCATAATGAAATCAGGATAAAGTGTCTACATCCTAGGGTAACAGTCCACTATAGCACTTGTACCAGTTTAACTTTTTCAGAAGGAAACCAAACATCTACAGTCATGTCTGTATTGATGTGAATGCAGACCAGACCTATACAAAATGTTCTCTGTTCATGCCAGGAAAAAATTCAGAGGGAATGGACAAATATGCAAGAAAGATAAAGTCAACAAAATATTAGTTCCTAATAATTAAAAAGAATTGTTGAAGCATGCTTTTTAATTTAAAAGGGTAGCATTCTAAGTAATTCCTGTTACAGTAAAATGTTGGTTGGGGTTTCCCATAGTTGTGATTGTTTTCAGCTCCTGAAATACTTCTAATGAAAAGTAAAAATGAGACATCTGCCATCTTGTGTTTTCTGCAACTTTATAAAGAAGGAATCTCTATATACTTCTTGATTCTACTGCTGCTGCACTGAAAGCTTTTTTAAAGTTTGTTATTCCTCACAAGTTTTCAAGTGCCATATTCACTCAACCCTCTGCAGTGAGCTTGTGTCACACATGGCAAACCAAGCAAACAAGTTGTGTGTCATATAAAAGTAATCTCATTTACAGAAAAATGTGGCCAGTTCCAACTGTTTACCTGAGTTAGCAAGATTATAACTGATATCAGGCTCATCTCTTTCAATGAAAGGAGTGAAGAACCTTGGGCTGCAGGTGATTTTATACTCTGCTATGAACAGCTTGTCCTGATAAAACCTTGTATTTAAAGAGTGTGTTGGGAGCCTCAGAAAAGAGAAGCCTGTAGGTGTGGGACACAGACTGTCAGCACAAACAGAGTGAAATGTCAGTGCCAGCAGGAATAGGATCCAGGAGGAGCACTGCACACAGACATTGCATCCAAGGACATGGTGCAGGTGTAACTCAAGTGGCCTAAACTTCCTACTGCCCCAACAGCACCATACCCGTGTTCACATGTGATTCATCAGCTGAGGGCATAAAACATTGTGGAAAGCATGGCATCTATGCTGAGCTCTTTACCTTCTCAATAGCTGATAATAGATTAACCTGGTTAAATATAACATATATCAAAGTCACTACATTGGATTTTGGTGTTCTTGTATTCGGATTTCAGATTAAGAGAAGGGACCTTCTGCAAGAAGCGTGCTGTCAACAGCTTTGCTTGAGATTGTTGGCTGTGGGGCTGCAGAGTAATTCCTGAACCTGGATTTTTTTAACAAGAACACTCTCATACTTCCTTCTGGAGAAATGTGTGCCATAATGAACCACATTTTGCCAGGTTTCTTTTGTGGGATTTGCCATAAATTCTTCTTTCAGGAGTTAAAAATGTAAAGTTAACAGCATTTAACCAAAGTGAGGAGCCACAGAAAGTTGCCTATTTTGCTTAGGATGCATTGTGGACACAGCTGATAAGGTGGATCCCCTTCACTTTCCCATAATCTTTTGTTCTCTGTGATTGCATAGACAAACAAAATTATCAGTACCTACTCAATTCCTAGTTGCCCCAGAGTCCTCTCTCAGAAGAGTAAAGTAGTTTCATCACAGCTTCCTTATCAGTGTGTTTCTGCTGGCTAAGAGAGATGGTCCATGTTTCCCACCTTCTCATCTTTCCTCCTACTCATTCAAAGCACAGAAACTGACACCTGGAAAGTCCCTGGGGGAATGATAGCGCACTGAAATGGTGCATGGCTCTCTCACAGAGCTACTGAATTTTGAATGTGTCTTTAAAATGACCATTTAGTACAAACTTCAGGAGAAACCCCAAGTGCACAAACAGAGCTGGGTATAAAACTTGAGTCAGCCTTTTAGATTTTAATTGAAGCTTCATATTGAAAAAGGTTGGGGAAAAAAAGGAGTGTAAAGGAACATTTCACAGTTCAAATTAAACCATTGTTTTTCAAAGGAAATGTAACTTGAAATAGTCATGTATTTCTTACTAAGTGGAAGCAAGTGTTATGCAAACAAAGAGTCATGTGTGAAAGTAATTCTTATCTTGCTGACTGGAGTAGTTGGGGAATAAAATAAAATAAAATAAATCCAGGTCAGGTCCAAATAGAAAAATGGAACTCAAACCTCTGGAGCACATGGAGCAGGGAGTGAAAATGTTGTAAATCAGGGGAAGTCAATTGACTGAAGTAGGAAACATGCTCACTTTGTGCACACCTGTAGGTCAGGACTAGCAAAAGAACTATTAAAACCAATATCCCTACTTAATTTTTAAGGATTGTTTACAGATCAAAGTGCACTCATTATAAATATGTATGTCATGTTTAAGTAGTTCCTGCTTTACTGCCATAGGAAGTACTCTTAAAATATTTCCTTTTTACTGTGAAATAAAACATTCTTTTCACCACCAGTCCTTCCCTACTCTAAATATTGCTCCTACTAGCAAATAGTAGGTATATAAAAGACCATATTTAAAAGATTTTCACTGTAGCTCATACCATCTCAAGTGGACCTCAGAAAAAGTCCAAGCTACATCATCCATAGACCTCAGAAAAAGTTCAGGTTGTTTAGGAGAGCTATTGAGCCTGGTACAACAAGGGGGTAATACTGTACTCTGTAGATTGTCTCACAGATTTAACAAGAGTTTATATGACAAGAGCTACAGAATGCTATGAGTAAGAAAACAAATACCAGTAGATCACAAGTGTGTTTTCCCTGTGCTTGAGGTCAGTGTCCCCATTTCATTGAAACCAGGGAAGATACCTGCTCTCTCCTCCTGCTCTTAACTCCTCTACTGTATTCTCAACCATCCTTTCCCCTAAAAGCTTTCCCTCTTCCTCCACTGCAGGCTGTACAGCTTTTTTCACATCTAAATGCAAAGACCACATGCAAAGGAGCTCTTGAGCCCTGAGTCAATAGAGTCTGGGGAATGTGTTTCACAAAAGTATTGTGATAAATTTTGTCTTTTTTGAGGATCCTTTAGAAGATATTAGATGGAATGGACCTTTGATCTGACATACTATGACATTCTTAGTTTCATGTGGTTTTCCTGTACAGCCTACCTGTATCACCAGTGTTTCGCTTCTAAAGAACTTAATTCTGAGATACAAAAAACAGTAGCTGAAAAGCAAGAGCAAAGCTATTTCTACCCTGTTTTTTTCACATGGTCTGTCATCTCCAGAAAATGTACTTCAGAAAAAATGGTCTTTGAGGTGTGTTTTGAAGGTGGGTACATTCAGGTCAGGATGAACCAAGGCAGGAAACAGAATCCTCCCTATCTCCTGGTGAAATCATTCTGCCTTCTGCCAGTTGGTGTAGTGTGGGGTTGTAGCTCATGTCCGACCTTGAAAGAGGTAATTGGGACTTATTGCTTTCCTCTTTCCAGGTAAACAAACATTGAACTTTCAATGGGCCATCAGAACTTTAACTGCAGTTATTCTCTAGCACATAAGAGATGGAAATGAGACTGACCTACAATTTGTTTCTACCAGCATAAAGTATAATACCTTTTTGTCATCTCTAATTGGAACTTAATTTTATACCTTGTTCCTTGGTTCATATTACTTTCTCTACAGAGCAGTGAGTATAATAGTACATTCCTTGTAACTTGTAAAAATCATGGCAAGTATTTTTTTTTTTTAACCAAAAGTTTAGTCAAACTTAGAAAATATTTAAGTATGACTAAGTCTATAAATAATAGTAACAATCAGCTCAAGTTGCTGCCATTTTAGGAATAAGGGAGCAAATGGACATGCTTTCATGTCATAGTTATAAGGCAAGGGGAGTCAGCATCCTTTAGCTTTATAAAATAGCTTGGTAAAGAGGACAATAGGAAAGAAGTGGTCTTTATTCTTACCCCAGGTTCAACACCCAGAGGGACATAGTTCATATAAATTTCAGTCTGAGTTGCTAGAGGTGGACCAAATGTCTCACAGAGTCTGCCCCTCACACCTACTTGGAGTTTCTTTCATCCTCTAAAGCATGGATGGCCAACTTTCATAGTCTAAAATCTATTTTTGTTCCCAGACAGGTGTTATGAGGCCAAACAGATATAGACATATTGCTACAGTGCTGCTCCAGTTGACCAGACCAAATACAGATCTGCAACTTCTCCTTCCTTCAATACGGTGTAGGAACAGGTGCATTGCTGACTGGCCAGTGTTCCCCAAGGTAGAAAAATGTCCTTACAGGCTGAGTCCTGGCCCTGAGCCATCTGTTGACTAGTTTGGCACAAAACTATTCCAAATCTCTTTCCTTTATTCTTACCTCAAGGTTCTGAATGATTAGATTCCAACCTCCTTTCCAAACCACCTTTTTTTAACAACATTGGCACTGTTTCTACTAGTGACATCCCATTCCTAAAAAAATGAACTTCTTCCTGTAAATTATCCTGCAGGATTTTGTAATACTAATCTGGCATGGCTCCACCAAACAGCATCACCCTTTGAAGCCTTTACTAAGAACTGCTTGTCTCATTATTTTCTTCTTTTTCTTTTCATGCCAGTGGTTGGGCCTTTTGTGTGTTATCCTTCATTTCAGCTGAGATGATGTTTTAAAAAGGATCTGCTAGAAATAGTCTTTCTGAACTCTCTCTCTCTCTTCTAGGAAGGAGGAAAAATAATTCTAATAATAATTTCTACAAAGTATATTATATTTTAATTATACTCACAGTAAATTAAAATAACCATCATAAAAATTAACATTGTAATTAAATTGTATTAAAAGAATTTAAAGCTAGCTTCTGCTCTTAGTTATGTGAATGGAGAGCCATGTAACATAACTTCAGTAACAGCTCTAGAGCTGAGCTCAATAGTATCCACTGAAAATCAAAGGAGGGGAGGTGGGGAGTCCTTACCATGAGAAGCTGGTCAAGAAAGAGACAGCTATCAGCTTGATCTGATTATGATTTATTTCTTTAACATTGTCCAGTGAAATGCATTCTTATCTGAAGCAAAGTTCTGAATACTGACAAATTGAGAACTTGAGAATTTCCTGCTGGTAGATGCAAACTGCAGTCACAAGAAAACTGTGGAGTGCGTGGTGAAATGCAAGATTTTTCATTTCTGATTCTAGATATCTGATAACTTTTTGACCAAGTCTCTGTGGGTGTATTAACTTATCAACTGTCCTTGTGACCCTTTAGCTGCTTCCTTTCCTGAATCAGTTAGGAACATCCAACCTGGAAATTAGGTATGATGTTTAACAGTGCTGATAACTAACATCAGGACTCCTCCACTACCTCCCATGCGGTCCTTAAGTCAAACCTGGTTATTTTCATAAGAGATGTATTTTAAATTAACCACCCACATCACTGAATTTGATGCAGTAAAGGAGTGTGGCTTACGTTGTGGTCAGGTGAGAGGCTCATGCCACTCACTCTTCTTTGGATTGAGGGATCCATGAATCAGACCGAGTACTGTGGTTTATTTCCAGAGGAACTAAGTTAAACAATCAGAGACAGTCCTTGAACAAACAAAGTTGTCTGTCTTGCACCAGTGGAAATAAGTGGAAGTTCATTTAAAATGTGTTTTGACACCTAACATCAACCTAGAGAAAGAAAGCTTCCCTTCATTGGTAAGCTCCACCTCACCTGCTCAAAAATATTAACACAGATGGAGTTTCCCTTTTTAACAATACACTATTTAGTAAATGTTGGACTTCAGCTTCTCACCTTTACAGCTAAATCATTGATTATGACCTTTTTAGTGCTGTTATTAAGCAGCTCCCTCCTTCCCCTTCACATTCTTTTTCTTTTTAACAGTGAACCTTCTGTGTCAGTGGCTCATAGACTGGAACAGCTGCAATCTGTAAGTAGTATCCACAGATCAAAAGTGAAAATATAAGTTTACTGAAAAGGACAATGCAGCAAAAACAAGAAGAGGCAGGGCATGGACAGGCACATCAATAATTCCTCTTTATTTACCCCTATTATGAAATGGGATTGTTTGGGGCTGCCAAAGGATTCTCTGAATACTGATGAATGTAGACACATTCATCAGGATTCACAGAAATGTAGGATTTGAAATCCTGTAAGTCTCTGCCTTGTTAGGGAAGATGGGAAGGCTGCAGGAATCTGTCCAGCAAGGAAGCCCCCAAAGCAAGCATGATGGGCTGCCACAGGCATCTGCTCCCATTTCTGACTCTTATGTGGCCTGGACACTACCTGGAGACTCCCCTGCAGAGGGAAGGCTCCCCATCTGAGCAGGATCCATTGTGATCCTCCTGCAGACTTCCCTGTTCCCTGGTTCACAGAAAAAAAAGGAGCAACTTTTCCGTTTGTATAAAAGAAGCCCTCCCTCTACATCTGTCCAGGCATTGCTCCCAGAAGGGATGGAAAGCCAAATGGGTTCTGGTCCTGGAAGGGATGACAGCTACATTACCCAACCCTTTGGCTCAACTACAGATGCATCAGGCTTTTGTATAATTGTATTTGTCCAGTGTGAGTAAAGATACAGTGCTGCTGAGTTTGGTGTGACAGCCGAAGCCACTTTTGCCCTTGGTTGCACATTCACTGAGGCCAGACACTGTCTGGCCACTTCCCAGGCTGCCATTCACACTGGGGATGCTTGCCCTTTCTGCTAAAATTTCAAGGCATTTGGTGAGGGACCTACTATTGAATTAGTGCAGTGTGATCAGCAGAGGTGAGAGACAATCTTTTCATAACTACCTGTGGCATTAAAGTTGAGATATCATTTTTCTTCATTGAGTTAATTGAAAACTTTGTTCTTTCCTTTCTTCTTTTCTCTCTTTCTGAGGTTGAGGGCACCTCAGCAGAAATGAAACGGAGATCTGCTGCCACCTTCTGATCACTTGGAAATTCTTCCATGTCCTCAACACACCAAACAGCGCTGTGGAACAGAAGTGGCTACATTTCACTGAAAGGTGAAAATATCCTTCTGCCACCTGCAACTGGATAATGTATAATTAGTTTTCATAAATACATTAAAAATTTGAAGTGAACACAATGTTGAAGGAAATATTTACTGGAGGGGTCCCTCTCTTGTGCATATACTATAGCAAACAATCACATGCCCAGCCCTAGTGTAGGCACACAAAGTTTCCCGTGAGCTCAGTCAGTGTTAGAGGTGGAAATACTTTTCTGTGGCATGCCCAAAACTGGAAACAGACACAGAATTCACCTTACTCTGAACAATCACAAGGACTTTAAACTAGTCACTACTTAAATTTCTTAAGGACCTCTTAAGTTTATAATTTTGAATTTTTGACAAGGTAGGGATAAAAAAGGATGTGCACACAGCCTATTCCTATTGATGGAATCTTTAAAACACTCAGGAGAGCAATCCTTTGGCTGCTCTGTAATCACTTATTTCAAACCTTGAATTACTCTGGTATGTAAATACTAATAATAGCTAAATATAATAGAAAGTGGCCACATACACATGTGTACACATCTTCATATGTCAGGATATTTTCCTGGGTCTTCAGCACCAACTCCCTGAACTTTAATACTTGACACAAAGGCTCTTTTGTCTATAATCAAAGTAGCAGGCTGAACAGTGATTTGCCCAGCCACAAGAAAGGCACTTTTAAGCATTCACTTCTTAAAGGCATCAATACTGCTAATGATTTCAAACCCCTGACTCAGGCCTCCTGAAACCATTAGACAGGCCTTACAACCATCAGCGCTAAGACAACAATCAAAATGTAAGGAGCTTTTTTAAATTTTATTTTATTTATTCATCTGGTTTTTGAATCTTTACAATCCTGTGTTTTAAATTTTCATTAATCATCCTGGCAGACAGTTTTTAGTAGCAACTCAGCTTCTCCTGCTGCAAGAACTGGGGCTTGAAAGAGGGAAAAAGCCACACACACACACAAACACAAAGAAAACTCGATGAAAATGTTAAATATTCAATGGCTATGAAATCAGAACACACAGTAGCATGAGAATAAACCTTTGTAGCCCACAAAAGCATGTAGAATATCAGAGCCTGGTTAGGCTGACATTGTGTCATGGGTATTGCCCCATGCTGGGGGTGAGGGCAGCCCTGATTCAGGCTGACTGCTCAGGCTCACATGATGTTTGCCATCCTGACGTGGCCACCGAGAGTAAGGCTCCTGTTGTCCTCTGCAAAGCAACCTCCTGGTACCTGGGAGGAATACACCTTGCAGCATCCCTGCTTAAGCACTGGAAGCCCTTGTGTCCTCGCTTCTCCTGGTTCCAGCCCTGCCCCTTGCCCAAAGGCAGAGGTAACTGGATTCTATTCTGTGCCTGATCCAGTCACGGGGAAAACATGCTTGAAGAGCCAAGACCTTCTGCATGCAATCAGCAGCCTAAACCACAGAGATAAAACTGTATTTATCTGACAGGCAACATCAAGAAAACTGAACATCAAAACTGAACATCTTCAGTGAGTTAGGTAGAGGGACTGGGAACCCTCAGTTTTTGTTGCAGGGCTTCATAGAGGCTGATATTAAGAAAACGCTCCTTAGAAAGCAAGCACCTTTAGAAAATCAAAACCAGTGATGATCCCTAAAAGCAAAGCTCTGACAGTATTAGTCTCTTCTGAAAATCTCAGCAGGAGTTTTTAATCAGGGTCAGCCTTGAAAGAAAGAGACAAGTAACAATTTCCTACAGTCTGTAAAATTCTGATGATGGTAAACATTGCTTTTACAGGGTTACAGAGTCAATTTCCTATCACTTTTCACTGGGACTATTGTAGGGAAACATTTGGATAACCACATGTTGTGCTAAAAAAATCCTAAACACTAGCAATATTTCCTTTTTAGGAAAACAGAGTTGTGAATGATTTAAAGCCTGATTTGGTAAATTGGGCCCACTTTTGCTCTGAAAAGGAGTTGGGGAGAAGGGGGAGAGTGCCAAAACTATACTGTGCATTACCAGATTTCCACAATTCTGCATTTTCTTACTCATTAAACTTCACATTGAATATGCATCACTTCTCTGCACACAGTTCAAGCCCTAGGGATTACAGTCCAAATGTATTTTAATTACATTATTTATTATTTAAATTAATTTAATTACAAAAAATAACAGACTCTGCACATGTTTGAAAATGCCAACTAAATCTTGAGTAATTGTTAAATTTCTTGCAGGCCTCCTGCTAGGAAGTACTGTTTTTCTTTAAAAGTGAGAACACTATTATATCCGTCAGTGGAAAGTTTACACATTGTATTTCTTCTTTCATATGCCGTTAAACATGAGGCTCTCTCATTTCCCCCTTTCTTCAGAAGGCAGGAGACCCATCTGGTAATATTCTGCAGATCAGCATTTCTTAAGGAGAGTTTGATTTAAGTGGTGGTTTTGTTGAAGCAACGAAAAAGAAACTTATGAACCTGGGTTATAGTACTATGTCTTGTGTTGTTATTAAAGTTGCTCCATGCTTGATCCATGCCAAATATAGACCTGTCTTTAAGCTGTGAAGAGTAATAAGTATTCTCTTCTCGTCCCACTGTGATTTGGAGTTGAAGCAAAGGAAAAATTGTCCAGTGTTTGCATAGCTCTTGACTTGCCAGGTAATTTTGTTTGTTGAAAATTTATGCGGATAAAATAAGAGTACCTTCATAAGCTCAAGTATTTGGAAAAATAGAAAAAAAGAAGAATTTTCAAAACTGGTAAGTGTCTGTGTGCCTTTTCAGTTCTGTTTTCTGGCTGGCACTGTGAGCACAGGTTTTGAGATGCTGGAAGACAATATTGCCATCTTTCTCGGAAAAAATTTAGTGGTTGGGCCTCTTTTCCTTTCTCTCTCTGAGCCGGGAATCCAGAGCAAAATGTGTGAAAACTGGGAATAAACTTTCTTGGCTGAGAGAGTGCAGCTAAGGGATTTTGCTGTAGAACAATGTTCCAACAAAGATCAGAAAAGGTTTGAAAAGTTTCCTCTGAAAAAATTCCAAATGTTTTGGGCAGAAGTCAGGTTTATAATACTTCTGTATTCTTTTCTCAACCCCTAAATGCCCCAAATTACCCCATACTTCTGTCTCCTTTTCATCAGGACTTTGATTCCATAAAAAAGAGCAGTGTGTGAAATCCACTGGAGAGTTTTCTGCTGCTGTTGCTGGTGGGTTTTATGGAGTTTAGTCAAGAGTGATAAAGGCTCGGTGTAGGCATCAGGCAGGGAGTGTGCTGTACAGGAAACGCCAAGTCAGATCAGCGTTCCACATAATTCATATTTTGTTTCAAGAAAGGGTAGTGACAGATAATTCAGCCCTGGTCAGCTAAGTAAATGCATTATCTGCAAATATTACCATCTCTGTACTCAGCATCCTAGCCAAATGACTAGCAATTATGTTAAACAGTTCTACTCAAATGCACTGAGGCAGCAAAATGCTAAGGTATGCAGTGGTGAAAAATGCACTTCAAATTGTAGCCTGATTTCAGCCAATCTAGCTTTAGGAGATTAAGTGAGGTCCAAATATATAACCATATTCTAGGCTGTCTTTGTAGTTTTTATGGAAAGAAAAGCAGTTGTAGAACTGTAGAAGCAATCTAAGTGTCCCACTTGCAATCTATAAATAGCCTACCTTGGAAGGGTCTACCTTTATCCTCCCTTCTGTAAAAAAGGAAGAGAAGGACTATTCTATTGGCAGCAGTAAAGGATAATTTATGACTGGTTTTGTTTTTTGTTTTTTCTTTTTTTTTTTTTTATTGCACACCACAAACCAGCTTATTTGATAGATTTGCTTCCCTCAGAGACTTAGACAAAGACTTTCTGAAAGTCTTTTCTCTCCCATTGTTAGAGAGAGCAGTGGATGTTGTTTACCTTGCCTTCAGAAAGGCTTTCAATACTGTGTCCCATAACATTCTCACGGGGAGGCTGCTGAAGCCACAGGGTGGCTGGATGACCGGTGATGTGGATTGAAAACTGTCTGAATGGCCAGACCCAAAGGGTGGTGTTAGTCGCCAGTAACCAGTGGTGTAGGCCAGGGATCAGTAGTGGGTTCAGCCCTGTGCAATGTCTTCATTGATGATCTGGATGATGGGACAGCATGCCCTCAGCAAGGCTGCCAATGACACAAATCCAGAGGGATACCGTGGAGCCATATATGCCTCATGATGTCCAGGCCAAAACAGAGTTTCTCTGTTTCTGCAAGTTTCATCTTCACTCTAAAAAGATGTGTCCTCAGTCCATAGAAGAGCTCACAGTTTATAGGCCCAGAGGTGAACATTAGTAGTTTAGTTGAAAGCCTCAAAGCGAGGCTTGAAAAGGTCTCCTCTTTCATGAAAAACTTGAGATTTGTGGTGCAGTGAGATTTTCCTTCCCTTAACACAAATAACATGTAAGATATTAACATCTCACTGCTAGATTAAACAGTGTCTCATATCCTCAAATCTAGCTTGAATAGCTGGAAGAGTTATGAAAGCAGAGATGAAAATTTTCAAATTCTGGATATATATTTTGGGTTCTTCTGAACCCAATATAAATTCCCAACTGTGGTCCTTCATATGTTTCTTATACTCCTCTTTCCAAGTGTCAGGGTACACCTGATGTGATTCCTGGTACCTTTGGCTCCTGAGGAGGGTGGCACCAGGAAAATTGCAATGTAGAATAATCCTACCAGACAGAGCCATGCTTTAGAAATAGCTGTTCTTCTCAATGAGAAAGAAAAGTCTGGGGAAAAGGGAGGATGAATGAGAAGAGGGGAAAAGTGATGACTCCACAAAAAATGAGTGGCCTTTGCTGAAAATAAGGTGAGCCTTTGGGCAGAGTAATAATAGAATAAATTGATAAAATACCTTTCAGCATGGTCTCAAAGCACTACACAGTTATTAAAATCTGCAGCCAAATTTAGCACTGCAATAAAAAGACAAAACAAAAGCAGTTTCATGATATAATGAAATGTATATAAAATACCAAAATAAAGTTACTCTAAACCCCAAATAATCTTACTTTCACCATAAGTTTGGAAATATGAAGTGATTTTCAAGGCATTGAGTGCTGTGCTGTACTTTTTTACAAACAGGGCTGTAAAGTAAGTAGGAGTTGCATATTTTTGGGTAAGGGGTTGAAAACAAACCTACTAATTGTGTCATGGAAATGCTCCAGACTCTAGTAAATAGCTTTTTAACATTACATTTTGACTTTGAATTTAAGATAGTCTAAGAGTTTTATCCCATTAGAAGAAGAAGGCACATAAGGAAAAACCGACTTTTTTCATTGGATCACAATTTATTTGGCTCAGTGAAAAAAATTATCATGTAAATTACCAGGTCCTGGTTATTCAGGAAATCAGATTATGTGATTGCAGTGATCCTTTTCAATTTCAAGAACATGCACTTTGGCTAGTAGTTAATGTAATTTATCGTGTACATAAGTATAGCTGGACATATGGAGGATTCTTCTTGTATCCTAGATTTTCCTCAAAATTAACAGAGATACATGGGCTGTTTCAATCATCATTCACCTGACTCACTATAGGTATCTTCATGAAGAAAAGAAGAATCATGTCCTAGAAATCCTTGTTTACTTGCATTAGCTTTTCAAGGAGTTTATCAATACAGTCAAACAGCTCTTCATTCAGTCAGATGAATTCTGCCTCGGGCTGTGGGGTTCAGAAAAGAGAAATACTTTCCATTTCTGCAAAAAGAATAAAAGAGGCAGCAAAAACTGTATTGACTGAAACTTTAAGTACCCAGCCTGGAAAATATGGAGTATGGTTGAGACAGTTGCAGGTATTTCTCAGATGATATCAAGTGATTTTGTAATACTTAGTGTACACACCCATTTCCAGGTAATTTGTACAAAATATTTTTTTTCTATTTGGTCAAACTAGAACTGCAGTTTCCAAGATACTTACTTGTATGTCTTGCAATTTATAAAACCATCTGTGTTCTCTTGTGCTCTCCTTTCAGTCCTTCTCTCTGATTTGTTGCTGAGTTCTAAACAAAATCATGGGGAGTGTAATGAATAAAACAGGCAGTTTTGATAGCCTCTACTTTCTCTACAAAATAAAAAATACTGTCAGAACTATATGAAAATGAGCATCTTGGACTTCACTCAACTTGAGCAAATCTATTGTGACTGAAACCTGAAGAAATATGCACAACCTGAAACCCCTTAAAATGGATATCCCAGGAAAAATGCACTATCCTTTCCTCTCTGGCTTAACTTCAGTAATCTGATACCTAAATTGCCAGTGCAATCAGTATTTGATAGGTTTAAAATCAATTAGAAGGAACTGGAAATAGGATTGGTAATCTACAAATACTGAATAAAAATTCAAAACTATATGAATCTGGAAGATTAAATCTTCTGTTCTAATCTGTTCTAAATTTAGAACCTCAAGAAATAAGCTAAAAATTAGCTGTTTTGAGCAAGGCACAAGGGTTACTATGAGGAAAATAAAGGAACTAAATAAGACTACTGGCCATATTAAAAAAGTAAGGGAAAAACAGTGACCACTTTCATTTCAATGCAGTTTACATTGTAATGTATTTTACATATCAAGAACAGCAGCACATCAAACAGGAGAGAAAAGAAAGCAATGCAGTTCTACAGAAACTGAATTTAGTTCAGAAAGATTATGAGCCAAATTTGTTAGAAAGTGAAAGGCTTCACCATTTTAGAAAAGTGGATTTTTTAAATCCAAAACAAAGATGTCATCCATAGCAAAGAAAGGAAAAGTGGTAAATAAAAGGAATGAAGTTATGGTTGGTTGAGGGAATTTAGGTATAACTGAGCAATAATATGTAAAACAGTGAAAGAACTGCTGTTGGTAACAGACTGTCCTGCTTCCTCCCAGAACAGGGTTAATTTTTGTAGTAGCCAGGAGGGGACATGGATGGGACCCAGAGGTTATTCTATACCATGTCATTTCCCAGGATAGAAATGTCATTTCCCAGGATAGAAATCCTGTGAATGCACGTGAATTGTGCACTTCTGTCTTGTACACTTTTGTCATTAATATTGTTACTGCTACTGTTTGTTTCCTTATCTCATTGCTGTTTCCAGTAAATTAATCATATCTCAACCCATGGTTTTCACCTTTTGTGCCCCCAATTCTCCTCTCCAGCTCTTGCCAGAGGGGAGGGGAGGAGAAAGTGAGTGAGCAGTGCATGGTTTCAGGGGGAACATGAAATTGGAGAAAAGAAATCCTAAACCACAACACAGACATATGAAGAAACACGGGTGTTGTAAAGCACCATTCTAAACCCAAGAAGAAAGAATAGAGGGATATGAACAGGTTAACACAGGAAATGAGAGGGAAGATGACCTGCAACAAGGAGAAATACTCTCCAAGTTCTGCCCAAACACTGGTGTCTTTATACAACACTGCTTCTTCACCCAGGTGACAGACTGAAACCCTACAGGTGGGACTTCATCTGGAAGATGAAGAGAGAGTGGTTGTTCTTCACCATTCCAGGGTGGGGGTGAGTTTCCATGGTTAGAGGTAAAAGAAAATAGGTTTGTGGAAAGGATTATTTGGGGATCCACACAGATGGGCATTTGAAATAAGGAAGCAGCAGAGGCTGAGGAATTATTTGAGAAGACATATTTATGTGTTTGGGACCATGGTTAAAAAGTTAATTTTTCGAGGTAGTTTTTATACAATGATGAAAGAAGATAAAAATAGAAATCCATATATGCTGGGAAGCTAAGAAATGACCAGGAAATATATTGCATCTTTACTGTAAAAAAGTGAAAGTGAGTTTTAAACTATATACTTAGTATTACAGCTTAATACTATATTGGCAGTTCTTAGTCTGATAGGGTTGGAATTACACTGTCAAGACGAAAAGTTTAAGAGAATATGTGCTGATAAAGTGCGGATTTTTGAGTCAATAAAAATTACATCTATAAAAGCTAAAGGTCCAAATAGCCCTGTCAAGAAAAATAAGGTTTTACAGGCAATACAGGTAGATATATTGGGTAATAGACTGTAAACCAAACCCATTTGTAAGCTAGGGATACAAAAAAATAACTAGGAACAACATACACAAACAGCACATTGTTCTCTACAAGAAGTAACTGAGAAAATGAAAGTCACTTTATTAGCTAGAAGTCACTTTGGTTTTAGGACATAGTTGGAAGAATAAAGAGGCAGATTAAAAGAGGACTGAAAAGTAATAATTTTCCTGTGAGCCTATAGGCACAATCAATTATTTTCTTTTTATTGTTTTTAAGGTATCTTAATAAATTCAGAGAGCAAGGGACTGCTGAAATGCCATAAACTGCCCCTGTAGGTCAAGGGAGTAGAGAACTGGACAAAGGAAGTGACACAAAGAGCTAGTAAATTATTAGAAAAACTAACAGTATTTGGAAAATTATTAACTTTGAAATTAGAACTCACACATACTGTTCACTTTCACAATACTGAATATATGGATATCCTCCCTCCCAAATTCTTCTCAACAATCAGCTGTCATCATCACTTACAATTGGAGTTAATATGCTGGTAATCAAAAAGCAAACGCTACAAACAATGTAAGAGCAGAATTATATCCTGTGACCTCATAAAAGTACAAGAATTATACAGTTGCTTCTTGAAATTTCCAAAAGAAAATGCTAAAGATGAAATAGATTTTAAAATGTTGTGTGTTATCGAAGTTTTCCATCTTTAAAAAAGAGAACAAGAACTAAGAAGAAACAATATCTGTCAGAATCTTGACATTGGAATAAATTTAGAAAGTTCAACAACTATACCAAATTACTGAAAGTGAGAAGAGATTGAACATCCTGCAAATTAGTAAAATAGAACAAACTTTGAGATACAGTATAAACATAAAAAATTTGACAAAGGACAGGCAGATCTGTAACGAGGGCTTCAGAGAAAATGCCTGGTTTGGCGATCACTTTAATTAGAGAGAGTAAGATATTAGCATACCGTTCAAAAAAGACAGTATATTTTTTGAACAAGTCTGCGGACATCAAATTTTCAAAGCTAGAGGCTGGGGGAAGAGGTTGTCTTGTTTTATACCTGCTTCAGCAGCTATAAAAATAAAAATAGAGACGTTCTGCAGGAGTGCATGACATCCTTACTAGGAACCTGAGGAGAAACATGATAACAAAATTTTACAAACTGGTGAGAAAGTTGATGGTATAAGAAATTTTTTTTTTCCTTTCTAAGCAAGATGTGTATCTGTCATAATCTGTAGCTGCAAAATAAATTAGCAACTTTTGAAATTGTCTGTGCTGGAAAGAGACTGTATATTCATTATATCCGTGTGGAATTCATGGATGTTTATAAGAATCATGGGGTCATAGAATATCGGAAGTTGGAAGGGATCCATAAGAATCATTAGGTTCAAATCCCTGCTCCTCACAGGATAAACTACAACTAAACCATGTAACTTAAGAGCACAGTCTATACCCTCCCTGACCTCTGGCAGGCTTGGTTCGATGACCACTTCCAGTGACCAATCACCCACTCAGATGAGAATGCCTCATGTTGCTAAAGATCTCCAAGGAAGCTCAATGGACAACTATTATTCCCAAAATTTAGAAGAGAAATGTAAAAGACCAAATGATATCCAGGAGGATAAAGGGTGATTTTGGGACTAATATTAATTTTGGGAAAATAGATATTTTCTGAATTTATTTATCTTCTGGTTCAGTTTGAGAATCAATGCCTGTAATACAGTGTTCTTTTTTTGCTCACTTTATACTTTTGAGAATAACACTATTAATTCACTATTAACATTTTGATATTAGAATACAACTGCTGAATTTTTAGCTTCATTAATGCCCTATCAAGGAATTATTTATTTCTTTTTTCCCTTCTTCAGAAATATATAGAAGTAATTAAAACATTACTTAAAGTATTAATGCAGTGCTTGATGACTATCAGTATTCAGAATTGTAATAAAATCATGAGACAGTTCTTGTAGGAAGTAAAATTTATCTCCAAGCAACCACATAATCTTCAGAGCACCTAGAACAGGAAGAGTAACCACCAAGCTTCGGGTGGTATCAACTGAACAGAAAATGATAACACTGAAAGAGAGATCCAAAAGGACCAATCTGAACAGTTAGAGGGACTGATAGGAAAATTCTCATCAATCACACATGTGGTCCTGGTTGCCCATTAGAACTTCAAGGCCCTGTTTTTCCTCTGCAGTAGGTACCACTACACCTCTCCCACACCTCACTTCCAGTGGTCCTTTTGGAATGAGTCTAACACTCCAAGTGCTGTGTCAGACAAGAGCAGGGAGTGCTGACAGGCCCATTTTCTCATCCCTCACCATCCCTATTCTGATTCAACGTGTGTCAAGGTGCTTTAGGAACATTGATTGATTCTTCATGTGCAGTAATGCCAAGCTGGTCTTTCTGAGGCAGCATAACTCGCCATGTTTGTGAGCACAGTAGGGTCTCAAGCATCTCCTTACTCTTCCCCCATCAACCTGGGGTTCTCGTCCTGGCAACTGTATCCTTTAGGATTGCTAACTCAATTCCCTCACCCCAAAGTAACAGAACCCAATTTCATCCTCCTTCCTTTCTTCCTTCGCAATAGTGATTGTTACTGAGATTGGAGATGCCAATCTGAGCCTAATAAACATTAATAGCGCTGGAGCCTAATTTTTCCTGAACAGATGCCTTATTTAGTTAGATTCTTTTGTCACATCATTCATCACAGCCATTGGTTTTAGCCTGTTCCTGTGATTTGGTTGCACTCAATGCAGCAGTTCAGCTAATTATGTAGCCTTGTACACAGAGCAAAAGTTTTGTCTTATTTCTTTCTGCTGAATTAAGATTGTAGGACCAAGCACCAATGACCATCGCTATTCAGCTTCCTGACAAAGGCAAAAAAAAAATCACTTATACCATGTCACGTTAGAAATGTAGATCATTCAAGGGAAATAATCCACATAGATGAGAATTGTTATGTGGACTTGTTTACAGGGTAAAACCTCACATAAAGTAGAAGTCCATATTTTATCAAATATAAAGCAATAACAGAAATAGACTTAAAACCAAAACAATGTCTTCCCCTGCATATTTCTTGGCAATTTGCTCTGGTGCTAACTTGCTTAATCAGGAGGCTCAATGCAGAAATGTTCATTTTATGTTCAAAATTCAACATGTCTATAATTCCAACCTTTCCACATTTTTAGCTAAAATGGGACCTTTTCAAGCTTGTATAGGCTTGAATATATTATGCTGAAGTCTAGCACTGTCCAAATTTCCAGAGGCACTTGGCTATTATTATACTAATAAAAGCCAGTCTTTGACATCTTCAGCATTATCTTTCTAAAGCTTGATGACTAACCAATAAGTTACCAAATGAAATTAAGCTTTTTATATATACTGTGTATACACACACACACACATATTCAAACATACATTCACACACGCATTGATTTGCAGATAGAAGTATATTCGTTTCCACTCAAGAAAAGGTAAAACTCATGCCAAATAATTTTTTCTAGAAGTAAGTATATTAGGTTAGCAGAGAAACTGGTTGCATTTTCAGGACCATGAGAAATTCAAGTATGAACAATTCCAGAAGAGCTTATATACAAGGAACATTTTAATAAATTGATCTCCTGTTTGCTTCAGGCACCTAAGCATGAGTCCCCCCTTCAAGGAGTGCTCTCAGAAGTTCTTTGCAATCTCTACTCACTTAAAGGGCTTGCTTCTGTTAAAACCAGGAGATAATTTCCTCATGTTTAGATACTTAGTAGGATTAGCAAATTTGTCTCCACTGCATTTGGGAGAGAGTATTACGAAGATTGTCAGTGGGCAGTACTTCAGAAAAAAAAAACAAAGAAAATCACTCAAACCATTTGTTCACAGCATTTAGGGCTGAAAATCTACTATGAGTCTGCTTACATAACGTATACTCTACCTAAAATTTGTGTTCAGATGAGAAATATCACTATTTGTCTCAAAACCTAATCTAACCCTTATTCAGAAGAAGGCAAGATGATCTAATCTTAGCCTTGTCTCTTCCAACTACTGAAAGGCAGCCACCACTCAGTCACTGCAGCTGATGAAGTCCTTCAGCCCCTGTGGTTGAGAAGATCAGTGCCAACAGATACTCTCTGCAGTGAAACCAGTTTCAGTTTCCTTTTACTGACTAAGGTGAGCTTTGAACCAACTTGTCTGACAGCCTGAAGGCAGAGGTTTAAAATCAGTTAACCTAGTAGAAAGAGGTAATCAGAAGGTAAATGGCAAAGCAATCAGCTACTGAGATGCTGACAGAATAGTCATAGTTATTGGGAAGACCTCAGATCTGTTTGATGTTCATTATGCTTGTTTTAAAGCTTCTGTGATGTTTTATTGCAGGTGGCTCTGGCAGTAACACATTTTCAGATTTGTACTGCCTTCCCCTGGAAAGGTGCTTTCAGCCACTTTGAACTTTGTTAACTTTTTTCCTCTACCCAGGCTTTCACCCCCACTTCTGTCAGAAACTTGGAGAGATAGTTCAACATTAGAATTGATGTAAAAATTCTTTTCAAATATTTGAAAGGAAAATAGAGCTATTTCAGTCTTAGTCTGTGAAAATGAATTGAAATTCTAAATAAATTGTCATTATACTTAAGAAATAATTATTTTTTTCTTTGGGAAAAGGAGAAGATTCATATATGCTTAGGCTATAAAACTCTGGAAATCACCTCTTCAGAATTTTTTAAGAGGTTGGCTCCTCTAATCTCTGAGTAACCACGTGCATACTCTTCCAAAAATAAGTCTTATACAAACTCCATCGTCAAAGACTTCTTCACCTTTGTTTTCCACAGCGTATACTCAATGCCTGCAGCAGCATTTTCTGCGTGCCAGCTCTTCTCACCTTACTCAGCTTCTGAGGAATACAGAGATTTTTTTGGACTCCTGTCATATACAGGATGAGCTGCTCTTTATTTCACTCACAAAACAAACAATACTGCAGCAAGAAAAGGATTAATGTTCATGCAAGGTCATCCTTGCATTTTCACTGATACTCCAAGTGGTATTCTTTCTGGTTTCCCCACAGAATTACCAGGTTATACTCAATAAAGAAATCAGGGAAATCCTAGAATCTCTTAAGCTGGGAGATATCAATTTCTCATCTGTAACATTAAGCAATTTATTTAATATTCTAAATATATGTTTATCATCCCATTATATACTTAACAAAGAAATTTTACAAAGTCACAAAGAGAAGAAAATTACAGTGGCCTGTGTTAGTGCAGTCATTAATTGCACAGTCATGTTCACTCACTGGGGTCCTGCTTCACTCAGTGCACAAAGCAGACTGTGCTCCCAGAATGATCAGTCATGAAGTATTCCTTTTTCTTCTCATCACTTAATATATGTCCCCATGCCTAATTTTCTGCACACCATCCAAACCTTGAACTGAATACATAATTATTCATTTCCTAATGGGCTTTTTTTTTTTTTTCATAGTATCCTGCCTATTAACAGAAATTAATGAATTTATCTTCATAATGTCCCTGTGGTATTTTTCTCCCCAATTTATAGATAGGGAATTGTGAAAAATGCCAGCTAATTTGGGGTGTTAATTCGAGATGCCTGAGGTCTGATTTCTCAGACTATGTATCAGCATGTATGCTCAATATAGTGCTCCTATTTATCTTAGTGGCTGCTGCAAAAGCTCAGCAATTCTTCAAACAAAAAAATATTTGAAAACCAAAAGCTGTAAGTCCAAAATGTGAGAATATAGAATTTATATTATTTTAAAGAAAATCTGTCAAAGACAGGATGCAACTGGTTTTCTAGGAGCATTCAGCGACTTTTATCACAATGCATTTTGTTCATCTGCCTCATGCAGTGCCCATCTCCAAAGCATCAAGTGATCTTCAGTCATGACACAAAACTGATTCATGTCCAAGCACTGTTCATCCTGTATTTTTAATGAAGTGGGAGTCTTATGATCTTTAATTTCAATCCTTAGGCAAAACACATATTCATATAGTGAGGAATTAAACTTAACTTTATGTGAACACTTCATAATGTTGGACTGCTGGGCAATTTTGCAGTTTAAAGGTCCTTTCAATGTAGCCTTGTGGCTTAGAACTGATTAATTTGAACATGGAGAATGTGGTAAAAAATGTGGTAAATTGAACATGTCTGCATGTGTCCCCAGAAAAGCAAAACCATTGAAGAAGAGCTGGGGTTGTCAGGTGTGCAGAGCAGCCCTTTATTCTTCGAAGTATGGTGGAAAGCGGGAGAGGGAGGAAACGCTTGCTGTGTGGACCTCCCACTAGAGGGGGGTGAAGGAACACATTTGACCAGCGACTTTGGAGCCTCACAACACAGCAGAAATACTGAGATTCAAAAGCTGTTGATTTTACACTGCCAGATTTGTTAGGAGGTGTAGATATATTGGAGAGCAGTAGGAAATCTGCGGCACCAACCTTTTGCTATACACATGTTCTATATGGCTGGCTAAAGGATATGGAGCACAAGAAGTGTTCTTCTCTAGCCTTCAAGGACAAGAGGAAATGACCTCAGGTTGGACCAGAGAAGGTTTATATTGGATATTAAGACAAATTTCTTCACCATAAGGCTGGTCAGACATGGAAATAGACTGCCCAGAGAAGTGGTGGAATCACCATCCCTGAAAGTGTTCAAAAAATGTGTAGCTGTGGCACCTGGGGACATGGTTCAATGAAAGACTTGGTACTGCTAGGATAGTGCTGGACTCGGTGATTTTAGAGGTATTTTCCAGCTAGGTGGTTCTATGATTCTGTGATCAAGCAGCATCCCATTTTGTGAGACTGGCAAGACTTTTCAAAGTGTATATGAGGTTTCAGAGAGGTAGGAAGCATATGATTTTTTACAAATTTATAATTAGCCAGATTTGGGAAAATTTGCATAGTACAAGGCACAGCCCTTATATGAATTCATACAAAATTTTGTAGGAGTCAGAACACGTGCAAGACACAATTTTTTCTTTTCCTTTTTTTTTTTTTGTAATGTGATTTAAAATGTATTTTATGCAGCATCATTCTCAGAAGTAGCTACACCATTTTTACTGAACAAGAAAATAAACTCTGTTACTAAAACCCTAAAACTGAAAAGCATAACAGAAGCAAAACCTTTTGTCAGCAGTTCAATGGCATGAGATCTTTCAACTCTAGTTGAAGTTTGCCAAGCTTTAAACCTCTATTGAGTTCCAAACTGTGTAGTGATATGAATTCTAGCTAACATCATTTATGTTGTAAACTTCATGCACTATGAACCTATTCTGAATACTACCAGACTCTCATTAGAAACTAAAAAAAGCATTTTCAATTGTATTTTGCAAAGTTACCACAGATCATGCAATAATATCAGTGACAGATTTTTGCTTAAGTAACTACTTGGTGAAGACCTATCCACTGATGGCACATTCTCAATTTCTGTGTTTAAAACTGCGTGTGGCAAAATGCTCCATGTCCTCATCATAACAATCTATTGTTCCTTTGTCACAGCAACATGATAGACTAAATGAAATCATATAATCCACATATGAATATGTCACTTATAACCATGCTATGCCTCTGTGAGAGCGAGTTCTGTCACACAAGTGAGATTTTATAGACTTAATGATCTTACTTTTGGCCAGCAATGCTTTTAAGAAACTTGAATTATATTCCAGTTCTGATGTCATGGACCTAGTTTTAGATGGCCATATGTGGAGATAGACTCATAAAAGAAGTTACTCAGCTTTTAAAATTTTCTGAATGGTTATAAAAGCTTTGAAAGGATAAATTATTCAGATAAAATTATTTTTAATAACTCAGATCAGAAAAGGTCTGTCTCAAAAGAACACAAGTAAAAATAATGTGGAATGTCTCTAACCATATTAAAAATATTAATATTTGGTATGCTTCCATTTACTATTATTTATTTTCTTTTTTTCAGAGAATTTTATTAAATTATTACTTGAGATCAAAAGAATCTGCATTTAATATTTCATAGGGACAATTGTCCGTGTGGTCTCATATTATCTTATTGGAAAATCAAAACTTGTTTTGTTTTTCTGTGAATACTCCCCATGGCAAATCCCATATTCACATGGAAACTATTGGTTGAGATGGAGGACTGATTTTTAAGTGGGGGTAGAAGAAAAAGACTATCTCATACCCATGAATGGACCACCAGGCTATGCTTTGAAGATGGGATGGAGGCAAAACATACACTGTATGTGAATGATTACTTGGGAACTTCTTTCATGTGACCGCTGGAAAGAAGTTTTGTTTCTAATGGACAAACCTGATACAGACCTGGGAAAATTTGACAGCTCCATATGCTTTCTTTGCTATTTTGCTATGAGTGTAGGCAAATGCTCTTTTAATGAGTAGATGTTGTGTACAGGAATGTCTTTTTTGAAACATTTGTGCCACGGCTATAGATGTTCATTGTACATATTCCTTAGAAGCCTCTGATAACCTCTTAGCTTATAAGGGTCCATTTTCAAGAAGTATTTAACCTGATTATGTAAGGTTTCAGTCCCTCCTGTGTAAAAAACAAACCACAATAACCAGTGACAGCTGAATTTTTGGAGATTCAGGCAGGAGCTGGTTGCTTTAGCTACACTCTAGTCAGTGGAAAGAAAACAGGAAGCCCCAGAAGCTATTTAACCTGATGGGTACCTCAGATGATGTGGACTGCTCTCTACAGATATCTGTTGCTTTCCATGGGGATATCAGTTGACAATCTCCTCGACTGGATATGAGACAAGCAACACTTGGTCAACTCAGCAAGATAGATGTCATGCTTCCAAACCAATTTGCTTTTGGAGAGACTGCTAAGGATGTCACACTGTTTGTCTAGAACATTGCTCCTGGACATCAAGGTGAAAATGCTACCCAAAACCCCACCTTACTGCAGCTCATGGGCAGTTACTGACATTTTTTATTAAATATTAGACAGAATATTTCGTCCTTGCTGAGAAACTGTGAACTCTGGTGTGACAGTTGGAGAACAGTAATAAAATTATGAGCATCTTAGGTGATGCCAGATACTTATGTGTGTACAATTAAATCCAGTCTCTGCATTCAGATACATTTAAATACTTGCAGCTTGATGCTCAATCTGACCTGCACTGTTCACCTGGCTTAAAGGAAGACACTTCCTTTGTCATTTAATTGTTGACTCTGTTGGGTATGTATCCACTGAAACACACAGCCATCACTAAAAAAGGATACTACACTAAAAGAAACCTCAGGAAGAATTCATCTCAACTCAGTTTAAATGCATGCTCACATCTGAGTTAATTTTCCTGAGCCTACACTAACATCAGCAGAGAGAGGAAGCACTTTGGGGTATAATTCACCTGGCCTACTATTTATATTTTCTTTAGGATGAAATTAATAGTCCCCCAAGAGTGGTGGGTTTTCTGTACTGACTGTGAAGAGAATGGAGGTAATGTCTGTAATTACAGGTAATGTCTGAGGTAATGTCTGTATCCGGTGGTGTGAACCACAGTGACTGTGATCACCACCCAGCCAGCAGCCCTCTGCAAAGGGCTTCTGAAACAAAGCCTGCTGTGCAGGGGCGTCACTAATCCTGAAAGTGGTGAAGGGAGGCTGTGACAGCTGTGCTCTCTCTGCAGCCTAAAGTTATAATTAATATTGGCTCAGCAAAGAAGCTGGGCTTGGTCTACTTGCCCACCCCTAAATCTTTCCAGGGAGGAAGCAGTAGGGTCTAATTCAAGGAACAATTGTTACCTTTTGTCATTACTTATTCTCTCTCACCCTTGATTGTGTATGGACTCACCAGTAAAAGAATCCCCATGAATCTTTCTGTAGTTTCCCTCAATCAGACTTTATCTTGTGTTCAGTTGATGGCAGTTTCAAATGAACAAGAAAGCTCATTGCTCATGGTATGGGGTCCTGTAAGACTGATGCATGTCCATCAGGGCATTTGAGCCTCTCCAAACACCAGGGTTAAAGGCAAAAAAGAGTATAGGAATTATCATGCTGAATCGAACAAAAAAAATTTGCTATCCTGTTCTACCATTACCAGCATATACTTTATAAAAAAAGGTGAAGAAAATCTTCCAAGTAGACTAATGGGGTACTGTTATGGTAGCACTTAGCCTTTTATCTGAATTTAGAATAGGCAGTGGAAATTTAGTTTATATGCTTTCAATTTCTTAAACTAATCATTCTATTTTCAGATACTATGATGATTTCAGTGAGACCTCTTTACTGGACATGTTGGAAAAGAAAATAAGTACTAGACATCCAGAAATAAAAATGTTCTCCTGGAGTATGCTTTATTCATCTATATTGTATATGGAATAACAATGCAAACATAGTTCTCTCCTTTTAGAAAGTTAGAAGTAAGGCTATACAAAATGAAGAGCACATTTTCTCTTATTTGTAAACACTTGAAAGATTATTTTGGCCTTATTTTTTCATTATCTGTCAAGAGAAAATATTGTGATTACTTTTGGCATCCTTTCACATGTTATATGACTTGTATATAGTATTTTGCCAGGCAGAAGTTGAAAGAAAGTACTCTGTCCCACTGGACTGTAAACATAAACAGCATGAAAGTTTTTATCCCTGAAGATTTCATTGTACTTGGTGAGATTGTTCCACCATAGAGAATCACCTGTTCTGAATGAAAGTGTCTTGAGTGATTTTACAGGGTTTGGTGGAAGAAATACTGACTGCTTCAAAATATTCTCATTATGCAACCAGAGAGAAAAGAATATCCTATTTTAAGAATATTTGATTTGCATGTTGGTTATTGAATTGATTTTTAAGCAAAATCTATAGAAATCAAATTACCCCTTTATCTTAATCAAACACAGAAACTTGCTGTGTCTGTTTTTCTGACCAGCAAGGCTGTCTTCAGCTCTGTAACACTTTTTATAGGCCTCCTCAGTATGATCTGCATGCTTATCTAGCCTATAAGAACCTTTAAGGCTTCTTGCACTTGAAAGTCAACATGCTGAAGGATTAAACTGAACTTCTATTCAAAATAACATAGTAGGTTGTGATCATGGTATTTTTCCAAAATACCCGGAGGCAGCTGACTGTATTGTCAGAGTACTACAAGAACAGAAACACATCTGATCCTAGTAAGATGCATTCTATACTGGTGTGTGGCCCAATAGCTTATCTGTGTCCTAGAGGACTTATTTTTATTAGATTTGCTAAATCATTTTGCCCCTCAGGCTGACTTTGTTTGCAAAATTTCTTCTGTGTCTTCAAAGACTGAGCTGCAAACACCAACGTAAATGCTGACAGAATGTGTGAATGATGTCAGAGCATTTGCATTTCATCTTCAACTGGTGTTTCTTTTAAAGCCAAAAGAGTAAAATCACATCAAGACATCAAAAAGATTTGCTGTCTACTGTTTGAGAGCTAAGTTTACTACGACATGTGCTATCCTTTCCTCACCTTTTAAGCTTCTTTTTTAGCTCAGGTTTTCCTCTCTGTAGATGTTGTCTATAGCTCTGTGCATTCTTTACGTGGTTTCTGTTTTAACAGTTTTCTCTTAAACACTCCCTGACTAAGCATGATAAACAATAATTTATTATGTTGTTAAAACCATAGGTGTTATAAACCACCACCCTCCACAATGTCCTATTTCTAACACCAGTGCTGATCAAAGAGTGGATGAACCATGCTTTGGCATTGACATAGGAAGTGTCACCTGTGCAAAATAAAATGTGTACATTTAGACGGTGATCTTAAAAGGCTAGAGAAACAGGGTGATGGGAACTTGAAGTTCAGCAAAAAGAAATGAGAAGTCCTGTACCTGGAGGGCAGCATAGGCTTGGGGATGACCACTGGAAAGCAGCTTTGGAGGGAAGGCAAAGCTAGTACAAAACAAGCTGACATGAGCCAGCAATGCAGCCTTGCAGGAAAAAAGGTCAGTGACATCCCAGGCTGCATTAGGCAGAGATTTGCCAGCACATAGAGGTAGGTGACCCTTCCCTCTGCTCAGCTCTAGGAATGACTGTCTTTTTTTTCATCATGGTTTCAGCTGCAATAGAGTTAATTTTCTCCCTAGTAGCTAGTGCAGTGCTGTGTTTTTGATTTAGCATGAGAATAATGTTGAAAATACACCAAGGTTTTAGTTGTTCTAGGTAGTGTTTACCCTGTTTAAGTCAAGGACTTTTAAGTTTCCTCTGTTCTGCCAGTGAGCAGGTGCACAGGAAGCTGGGAAGAAGCATGGCTAGGACAGCTGACCAGAACTGGCCAAAGGGATATTCCATACCCTGGAATGCCATGCTCGGTATATTAACTGGGGGGAATTGGCTGATAGGGACTGATCACTCTTCTGGGCTGGGCTGGGCATTGGTCACTGGGTGCTGAGCAACCCTATTGTGCATCACTTGTCTGTTTTGGGTTTTATTCCTATCTCTCTTTTTGTTGTACTTTTGTTGTCCTTATTTATTATTATGTTTATTTCTATTATTATTATCATCATCATGTTTTAAATCAACTACTAATTTCATCTTATCTCATACTACAAAGTACTTTTTTGCATTCTCCTCCTCACTCCACCAGGGGGTGTGGGGTGTAGGTGTTAGTGAATGGCTGCATGGTACTTAGTTGCTGCCTGGGGTTAAACCACAACATTCTCAAACAATATCTGGAATAAAATTTGGATTATAACAGCTAATGGAGGATGTCTATAGTGCACTGGTTATAAATTTTCTGATTCTGTGGTGCAGTTACTGTACTTGAAGTCCAAAATCACAAAAAAAACCCTTATATAATCAAGGCATCTAGTCATGACTCTCAAAAGTGTCCTTCTAGTAGAATTACTCTTCCTTTTCTTAAAGGACTAATTTAATTTATCTATTAATTTCCCTGTTGCTGTATAATCAACACTGGAACAAAAGGTTACTTAGGTTCTCTGTCTTTCTATTTGTTTGGTTCCTCAGCTTCAAAGAAACACATCAAAATATCTTGCCACAGAATAAACAGCAACTGGATTTTCTTTCTGCAGTCAGTAGATATCAGATTCTGCCAGCTGTCAAGCAGAATATGGGGAAATGATGCCAAATTCCTCCTTGACATACAACAGAGCCCATTAATAGTGATGCAGATTTATGGATGTGTTGCAAAATATTTTGCATGGTCTCTTTAAACATCTATTCACATCAAACCAAAAGGTGCCATAAAAGGCTGATATATGATATTTGAGGTAAAATTGTGCTATTGAAACCCGTCATTCAATTGTCCAAGCTTTGCCAATGCTATGGCATTTAAATGCTCCCACTTTTTCCTCATTGCCTTGATTTCACTGCTGAGGACAGTCCTCCCACTGAGTTCCATGGCAGCAGCAGAAGAACCTCAGCCAGGGTGCTAACATTGAAAGCAATTCTGACTTAATTCATTTCAACCCAAGATGTAAAATAACTTCACAGTTCTTTTGTAATCAAAATTGAGAGGAAATACCGGCTCTTTTCTGACTTCCTCTTTAATCTATAGCAAACGACTTGTGCTACCTGTTTTAGTCTGGGGAATGGTAACCCCCTAGTCTTTTCTGATGTGGAGATTTTCTCCACTACCTGGGTGTTTAAATCCTTTGTGCTGTTGATTGTGATCTAACACCTGCTATTTCTGCAGAATAGCATGCAAGAGACAGGAGACATTTGCACGCACTGAGATACCATGGGCGATAACTCCAGTATCAGCCATCTGCTAGACCCTTTGTTTACTGCCTTTCTTTGTACTGAAGCTCAAATATTTTGGAATGAATGGGGGGGAAATTGCAGAAAAGTAACTCCCCAACTCAGCTTTAGTTTTTTTTATGAACATCTGCAGAATATGATAGGGAACAAAAACATCTGTTTCCAGTGTCTTTACTGTATTCTGCTTTTCTGTTGATTCATATACAGACCTGAAGCTGGACTGTTTGGAGTGTTCTCTCCTTGTTTATTATGTAAAAACCCCAGGCAAACTCAATACACAAAGGTAACGTACTCAAAGGTGGAGCAGGTATTAGTAGGCCCACAGTAAGCCTGAATCAACTTCATAACTTCTGGATGAAGAGTCTTTCATATGGAAATGAAAGCTGAGCTACCTAAAGAGAGAAATCCCAAAACACATCCATTTTCTAACGGTAACACCATTGCTCATGGCAAGATTTACTGTAAAGTAGAGGTGAACTTTTGTCTGTATTGATTAGTTTCATCTGATCTGTGATAATTTAATGCATTGGAAATGTGCTTCTTTGCCTAGCAGACCAGTATGCCTGTTTCTGCTGTGATGGTCTGTATTTCTCTTGGATATCGGAGAGATTCTGGGCAATGCCTGTGTAACCTGGTGAGTGGCTGTGGTTTCCCACTGCCTCTATGAATGCATTTAAATTGAGGTAGAGTACTTGAAAATCCATCCTTTAAGAATTTTGGGCGGAAAGCATTATTTGTTGTTATTACTGAACAAGCACAGCTTTAAATAGACCTTCTTGTGCATGCAGAATTGAAATTTTCCCTTCATCTTACCAGGGCTTCCCTTCTCCCTCTCCCTCTCCCTGCTCAACCTTATGGTTCAACATCTAAAGAATTCACAGGGTGTGTAGAAATCAGGCTCTCACTGCTCTTTTTAGTAAGAAGGGCCTGCTATACCTGTTAAAAACTATGGTGCATTTGTCTATGCTGTTCCCACCCTTCTTTGGAAGCTCATCTCTTTCACAGAAAAAGAAAATCCCTTTTCCAAACAGGCTGACTCAGAGGGGTAATAAAATATATGACTCCACAGCCCAGGGATGCAGATGCCCACAAAAAAGGTATTGATGCTTTTTCATAAACCTCATGACACTAAAAGAATCACTGGACAAAGCAGAGCTGTTTGTGCCCCGTACAGCAGCAAGGTAATACATGTCCCTCTCCATCTTGCTACTAGTGACTTTAGCCTCCTCCTTACTTCAAAGATATACTAATGGCACTTCCTAACTGTTATAGGGACATCTTATCCTTTAAGGGGGCTGGGCTGAAATGCTTCCTCTAATTTATAAAATTTCCTGGCAGTGCAGAGAGTTAATGCAGAGAGCTCATTCTCTCTGTAGACCCTGCAAGACCTATTGCCTACAATTTATCAACCCATCTAGCTTTTTTATCAAAAATCTGAAACTGAATATGCTCTTGCCTTTAACAACCTTCCAGGAACACAATGATAAATGCCACTTTTTAACAGAAGACTTTTTTAGACCAATGTAGAACAGGAAAACATTTATCAAAAAAGGGTGATACTGGGGCATACTGATACAAAGAAAACAGAGAAAGAGAGAAAGTAATAAAATAGTCCTGAGACAATGTTTTTTTCTCTTTTATTCAATACAATTATATTATCAAGTACTTCAGAAATGGGAAGATATTATTTGGCCTATCTTCTGACAACATTTTAACCTGCCTAGATATATACAGGGAGATTTTTTTAATATGATGTACATTGTTTCTTTTTCACATTTATCTTCTCAGACCAGGAAACCAGAAGCCCCAGACAAAGAACCGGTAAACATTAAACCTATCACTAAACCAGGGGATTTTGATTTGAAAAATAAATTGTGCAATTTCACTAGGGAAGGGACACAGGGCTCCTTTGTCTGCAACCCATGACAGAGCATTCCCTTCAGAGCTGCAGGGCATGAAGGGAAGATAAGTTGTGCCTCTGCCCCTGGCCCTAATGCACCCCAGTGAGGAGGAGAGAGGAACCCCAAACAGATGTCACTTCTCAAGTTTACAGGTTTAGGGCTCCTCTCCAGCTTGCAAGTGTGGATGCATGCGGGGACCCGTGGTTGCTCAGGGTGAGTGTACAGCTGCTATTTCCCACCCACAAAATCTTGCGTAAGCAGGTTCCAGCAAGAAGGCAGGCAGGAGCAAGCCATGCAGCTGGCACTAAGCCAGCTCTCAAATCGTAAGGGTTACAAGAAATTTCCAGGAGAGGGGGAGTTATTATTGCATTTCATCTCTTGTTGCCCAATACTGCCGTTTCGGCCACTAGATTAGTCAATGATAGATCTGTACTTAGATATGCAGTGACAAAAGGTCAATTTTCCCACAGAAAATGCTGACTTCTTGCCCTTGGTATTTTGACAAGTTTAGGCCCATGTGACTTTAAAAAAAATGTTTTATTTAGACCTGTCTTTCAAGCATTTAATTAACGTGACACTCCAGTTTCATCTTTTCAGTTTGCATCATTTTCAGAAAAAGGGAGAAGCAAAATAAACTGTTTTGCATGGCTGAGTTTAGTAACCGTAAAATTTAAGCTACCAAGAAAAAAAAGAAAAAAAGCAACAACGGTTTTGAAAGCTATGTTAAATACACTATAAGAAGGTCCTAGGTTTATTGCAAAAGAAGCAACCATCTTCTGGTCAAAATTGTGCATTTGATAGTTGAGCAAAGCATATTTCCAAATAAATTTAAAAGCACAATTGTTAAAAAAAAATGGCAAACACACACAAAAAAAAGGAATGTAGAAGACTGGCTTCAGTAAGTTCTGTTACTTGTTTTAGCAAAAAAAATCATTTCCTCCTATTCTTCTCACTGAAAATCCGACATGAAAAACAAAGCAAACAATAGAAATATTCAATCTATCAATATGGATTGGCCTTGTACTGCTATAGCTAGCACATAAATTGCATGAGGAAGAAAGAGACATTTTGTTTGTTCCACTGTTGAGAAAATACAGTTCAATTAGTCTGGACTACCACATGAACCCTTTCCCTTCCTTTGGGATATAATGAGGGAACAAGATGGAGCATCTGAAGGACTCTTGCCTTTGAAGAACATGACAAGTTTTGAAAAAATAAGAATGAAGATGTGAACGTTGTTGTTTTGTACCCTTCTTTTCACTGTGGGGAACTGAACAGGCCTTTTCCTGTCTGGCTGTTTAATTTGCTAATTTGTAGAAGTCTGCTCTGAGAGATGGAATGCATATTTGTGTGACCATCCAGGAAATGGGAAGGGAGAGGAGAGGAGAGGAGAGGAGAAAATGGTGGAAAATGGCAGATGGAAAGAAACGAGTGATTAGGGAAGCCTCCAATACCTTCTAACAGTGAGCATGGTTACTCTGGTATGTGTCTTCTTCTACCATGTTTGATAGAATCATCATCAGTACCTGGGGGAAGACCATTTCTGTTCTTTAAACTGTGTGTTTCATCACTCTGCAGACATTCTTGTAGAGTTTCTAAGGAGTGGAAGGCTGCTTTTTTTTTTTTTTTTTNTTTTATGGGAGGGGAAGAGGGGAGCTTTGTTTCAAATGCAAATAATTCCCTATGTTTTTTTTTTTTTTCTTGGGGTACATTTTTTAAATAAATATTTGAGGTGTGTGGGTGTTTTGTTTGTTTTATTTCTAATATGTTATATACAATGTAAGTGTGTTTGCATACATGCACAAAAAACCCCTTTCTATCTATAAAACACAATACAAGATATAGTTTTTACTAAAAACTTACTACTAAAATGATTATAACATTTCAGGACAGCTTCTTAAGCAGAACAATTCAACATGATGTTCTCCTCTATTTTCTTTTCAGAGTAAAATTTCACGAAAATGTACTAAAGCATTTTGAATCCAGACAGACAAGTATTTACCCAACAGAAACTGGTTTAATTGAAGCAGCTAGCTTTGCAGGCAACCGTATGATGTGGGTTGAAGAGGAAGCAACTAAGCAATATATTCTGTGCTTTACTTCCCTCTTTATTCATAGAATCATTACTGGAGCAGGTTCTTGTCTGTTGTAATTTACTATAACTTCTTTGTTTCTTATTCAGTAATGACAATTTATATCATGTATGAAGAGCTGAGTTGAGATAGTTTCTGCTCATCAAATTTTACAGAGCCTGAATTAGCTTAAAATTCAATGCATTCTTACAGTGCTATTGAAACTTTGCATGGTTACCTTTCACAAAAATTTCCAGAAGTGTGCAGTGTACAAAAAGCCCCCTCAAAACTTGCACACAAGGCAAAATTGTTTTCAGGATTATGGGAAATCCTTTGCTAGGATGTTAATGGTATTAGTGAACAGTCAAATCTGTGACAATGTCAAAAAAAAGTTTGGGGAATGTGTCTGAACTGTCCTTCCAATTAAGTTTCCCACTTACTGTATTTTCCCTTGTAAAACAAACTGGAACAACTAGACAAAGATTTTGACACTTAATGATCCATATTATTGTTTACTATTCTTGAAAAGATCTGGAATTGAAGTTTTTAAAGCACTGAATTAAAATATTTTACTTATCACTGTAACTTTCTGATACATGCTATTTCCAATTTGCACAATAAATTAGAGTGTTTGCATAAGGAAAGCATGTGATTTGCAAGGCTTAGGCAACTGATAAAGCCATTTAATGACTGACTGATATGCAGGTGAATAACTGTACCTAATGCAGCATATAATCACACTACATCTGCTTACCCAGATGATAGACACTTTTAACACTTAGTTTTTTTTACAAAATTTGCTTTCAAATAGCATGTAACATAAGTGATATGGAGAAACTCAGAATACTCAAGATTTTTTTTTTTTTCTCAAGTCTGATTGCTTAGTATATTGCATTTGACATTTGAAATTAAACATACTTTAAAAGATGGTATGTTTAGAAAACTGTAGAATATTGTTCTAAACTTATTTTTTTAAACTTGTTAAAAAAAACCCAAACCCCTCATTTTCTAAAGAAAAACAAGAGACTAGTATATGCAATATGAATAAGAAGTCCTAATTTGTGTCTACAGCTGCTGATTGCACTAAACCCAGTTTAAAATAAATGAAACTCAGTTAAACAAAAATACTGTTCAAAATGAACTTCAGCTTTCTAAAGTAAAGGTTCTAAGATGCTGACTATTCAAAAACTGTAAGATACAGAGGACATGACCTTCTGAGGAAACACTTGAAGCCCTGCTGTTCTGGAGGAAGCTGCCTACACAGAAGTATCTGCAGGCTAAAGTGTGATTCAATATCCTTGCTCTGCTCTTCTTAGATGTGGGCCTTACTCCTTCTCTATAAAACCTTTAAGGCATGCCATGAAATGCAAAGTTACGCAACAAAAATCTCTTTACGTGAGACAGGAGGATCTCTTGATTTTCTCTTTTCATTTGGGAAGAAGAACGTAGTTTGCCCTGCTCTACACCCTCCATAAGCAGAACAACTAAATCTCAGCCTTGCTGACATATATTATGGAGCAGCTCCCATGCTCTCCTGTCCATAGCAGGAAAATGAGGCTTAGGGAGAAAGCCCAATTAGAACAAGTCCTAACTCTATAAATTATCAGGCGCTTGTTTCAAACACTTGAGTCTGCCCAAGAGATCCTAACTGTTGGGAAAGTACAGATCTAAAAACACAGCCCCAGTGTCTTTCTTGATGTGAATCTTATCATGATGACCTTTTCCATTCAGTCACTCTCCCAAACTCATCAGGATTTTTATGGAATTTCCTAACATTTTCTGCATTATGCAGCTTTTATAGCGTCACATACATGTCATCATTCATTAAAATATGGAAGCCAGCAAAAGGAGCCGTGGTGTTGGATGCTGGTATCAGGCAGGCAATCTCAGCTGCTTTGCTGTGATTATTTTCAGATGCTCCTGAGTAAGTGAAGATTTTTTCCAAAGGCCCCTGTGTGTCACTGTTCTTCCCATCCTCTTGCTGGCTTTCTGCCTCAGTGATGGACTCCGGTTCTTCATATTCTAGCTTGGTTTGCCACACCACATGGTTGTTTTTGTCTAGCCATTCCTAGAAAAATTAAAATGTTTGTGTTGGCAGAGATGAGTTATCTGTCAAAAGAAACCTGGTTGTACAGATACCAATTACCAATTTTCTTTTCATATTGACATCTTTCCAGGATAAGCCACAATGGAGAAGATGAAAAGGAAGCAATGTAGAGAAGCAGGACAGAAGAAAGACAGAATGGCAGGAAAGCAGACAGGATTCCAGAGCTGCATACAAACTCCTACTTATTCTTGAGACAACAAAAAATACATTTTTGTATTTAATTAGGGCCCTTAGGAAACCTTGGATGTGTAAAATATCTGGTGTTCCCTCTTTGATAGACTCATACTTTCTTTGACCCAAGCACAGACTTAATCTAAATTAAGACTTAATTCAGATGAAGATTTAGGCAACATAGCATATCTGTATTAATGCTTCAGTACTAATTTGAATCTATATCTTTTTTCTTCATTTGAGTTTAAAGTTATCCTTTATATAAAAAGTTTTCAGCTTGTCACTGAAAAATTATTACTGATTTTTAATATTCCATTGGGTTTGAAAACGTAAATATTTAACCTGTTTCCCCTTTACAGGAAACTTACTAGCAATTAAGGTAAACACTAGTTCAGCTAATACAGAAAATACATCACATATGTGATGTCAGGGACTCACTAGAAGCATTAAGAAAATGAAAGCAAAAAGTGTAGTCTATTCATTTGATCGCCATTCCGCATCTGAAGGTTTTGTGAACCTGCACCTCTGTGGCTAAGAGAGGATGTTTCCTGCTGTGACTGACACCTCCAAAGGTGAGAGTGCCATCACTGTGCCAGCACTCACCACACTCAGCACTTCACAAACATAAAGGACAAGATCAGGTGGAAGCAAGTTCGTGACCTATTATGCACAGGAAAGGACGCAAACACCTCAATGTCATTTCAGTGCATTTTGTGCCTCTCCACACCCTGAAATTCTTCTCCAGCAGTTTCTCTGTCTCTACAGCAAGTGTCTTTTCACAGTCCCAAAGCAGCACTGCACCGATTTTATGAGCTCTGGCATTTGCTCTGTGGATCCTCTTGGTAATGCTACACAAGGGGAAGGGTTTTGGGGCTTTTATCTTGGGTCAGAGACTCCTTGTGGTAATGTCTGTGCAGAGCAAGAAGCAGTAGCTACCTTCAAATTATTCCCAATATTGTGGAGTTTACAGCCCTGCTAAGGTGATTTTTACCTGTAAGTTTCCATTATGATCATTGAAGAGATCAGCAAGTGGGTATTTTGGGTCTGGTATAGCAGGCAGGAGTGACATCTGAACCCTGCAAAAAAGAAAAAAAAATACAAATCAATGTTTTGTTATAGCACAGTTATTCATACAAAAATCTTCTTCAGTACAGTTCTATACCCACAAATATATTATACATGACAGTACTCTGTTCTTGACTTCTTTTGAATGTCTTCTAAAATCAAAAAGCAGTTATAACAGTCTGATAACATCATCAGGCTAAGAGAATTTTTTGATGAATTTTCAACCCAACCCCATTCTAGCAAAATCCAGACTTTACACAAACTTCCAGTTAGTCAGCATGTGCCATTCTGCTCAATGCAGTAGTCAGAGCTTGCATTCCCTGGTTACCTTCCCCTAGACAGGGAAGATGGTGTAGCAACCAGCTGTATTGGCTAACTTAGTGAACACAAACGTAAATGTGAACCACAGAAGTGCAGGAGAAAAAGCTCAATTTATGAACTAAAAGGGTAATTAGAGTCACAAAAACTTTAATCTCTGAAAATACGTAATTTTTGGCCTTTCCCCCCCCCCCAAAAAAAGCCAAAATCTGGGGCCTTTGTGGGTTTGCTTGTTGTTTGGTAGTTTTTGAGGGTTTTTTTAATTGTACATTCTAAACATGAACAGCGTTATTCAACTGCCAATCTAAATATTGATATAGTCTTATTAAAGGTAAATGTACTAAAGCTTACTTTGTCCTACTGTAAACAGACATTTTGATTGATTGACGAAGGTTGCACAAAAGAATGTCCTTTCAGAAGAAGAAGCTAGAAAAATTGGCTTCTCAGGATTTAACTAAATTTCTAAAAAAAGAGAAGAACTTAAGTGGAAGAGACAGAATTTTATCCTGAAACATTGTCTTTTACCAGAATTGTTCCAGTTTTGCAAATTAAAGGCCTGGGTGTTTGGAAGGCCAGGATGTATTATTCCTCAAACAGTGATTAAGCTACTGACTTCTACATCTTCACCATGACTTCATTTACCTGATAAGAATTTTCATTGCAAGAGGCTTCATCCAGAATGATAGCTTTATTTTTATGGCATGGCTATTTAGTAGTAACCAATAAAACTATATTTACCTCTGCCATTTACACAGAAGAATCAGGAGGATAAGCATCATTAAAAGTACTGCCAGCGAACAACTTAAAACAATTACTGTTTTTGACTGAGGAGTTACATCATCATCACATGAATCTAAGAATAATCACAGAAAGAATATGTCAAAAAAATTTTTTGCTTTAACTTTAAATGTTTCTAATCATGCTAAAATGTTGAATTTTCTTTAAAAAGAAAAAAAAAAACAGAAAAATTTTTAAGGACAAATAAGTTTAATTGTTCAATTGAGACTGAAAAGAAAATCTCTGCTTCCCCAAACTTAGCAACAAAATAAAATTGTGCTTTTATTTATCTAAACTGACCTGGTACAGGACAACAGAGGCATCTTATAGGCAGTGTAGATGCATTATGAATGGATCAAGTATTTCTACTCACCTTCATCACATTGCATTGATAATTATAAAGCAACTTTGTGCTAAGATCTGTATTACATACACCTACTTACAATCACTAAAGATGCAAATGCAAGTTTACATGTAGCCCAAATGTCTTATCTCCCAACAACAAACAAGCAAACAATCCCTGCAAACAAAGAGCCAGCAAATCACAGGAGTTGATACCCAGAAAGTAACTAGTGGCAGGCCATCACCTAACATGCAAGTATATAAAACTGATGAATTTGTGCATTTTTCTGCATTCTCAGTGCTTTTCCTGCAGCTTTTGTAATGCAATCTCAAACCTCTACCTCCTACTACCTACTACTACTGGCCGTCTGGTCTCCACAAAAATGCCAAAACCCTGGATGTTATTCACACAGGAGCAACTGTCCAGCCTGTTCCACCTCCCTGCTCTGTTTAGCTGCCAGGAAGCCACAAGTAAAATTGTGACCTCCCGCTAAGTGAGGTCTTCAGAGTTTATGAAATTTCTTGAAGCTTCATGACTTCATCTGATTATAGATTTTGGGATTATAGATTATAGATATAGATTATAGATCAGATTAAAATCCTGAAGAAAACTGCTTGCTCCAGAGAAGGGGTTGTGTCAATGTCACTTCTGATCCAGGGGCACACAGAATGTCCTAGCCACTTGGACTGTCTCCTCTGTGATGTCTTTCCTGGCAGGTAGGTACAGCTGACAGCCTCTGGTCAAATGGCTCAGGTAAGGCTGATAAGTTGTCTGCTCTCAGAGGTGAAGAGGAAGACATTGTCCTTATTTCTTAAGGGCATTTGCCGTCCACACCTGAGGACATGCTTGCAGGCTCACAATTTGCATAGTGGAAGGGTCTTCTCTGTCGGTCAGCACTGTGGCCATGAGTGAACAGGCTATGGTCCAGCATTTCATCCCAGCTTTGCGAACATAGGTTGTCTTCAAGTGAGCTAATAGCCCATTGCATTTTAGAGAACTCAGATCTTGTTGCACTGGAACGCTGAGGGCTTCATAATTCTGATAAAGTCTAGTGGGTGGCATTTTGTGCTTAGGTAATATAAATGTGTTGGTATGGTGTACAGTTTTATTTTTCCTACCGAAAATCTGGGGGTTGGTTTTGATAAGCAGTAGGAATACTGTTTACATTGACTACCTAATTAATGTCAGTCACCCTCAGTTAAGTGCAACTGTCTGGTAGGAAAGCAGTGCTGATACTGGCTTTGCTTCCCTGCAATATCTTTTTCTCCACCCTCCTTGTTTCGATCAATCCAGAACCCTCGAGCATCAGACTTCTGTGACCTGAGGTCCTGTAGTTTGACTGGATGTACCTGTAAAACACACTGCCCTCAAAAATTGGACATCAGGGATTTTCTTAGAGTTCATATTTGATGTCCAAATATCATATATGGGCACCCCCCTTCAACATCCACACCACAGAGTCCTCATGCATCACTGTCACTGGGGGATCCTCAATGCTATTGTAACAGAAATAATAACACTCAGCTTTGCTGATTATGACATAAATTGGCAGCTTCAGGGGCCATCAGGAACAAAGTGGACAGAGTTAAATTAAACAGGCACGATTAAACATCCACATGACCATTCTTTGATAACACAAGATGGAGAACAATAGTGCAACATTCATTTGCTGCATGTCCTCAGCTTCTTTTGCAGTCACCCCTTCTTTTGTACTTAGACTATATATATATATATTTGTTGTTACCTAATGACGTGCCATTCATCCAAAATGTTTCAGCTTCCCAGTCGCTGCTGTATTCAACTACGTTGCAGTATGGTACTAGCCTCCTCAGTCTGACCCGGAAAGAGTAGCACTTCCTTGGATCAAAGCCTTGCTCTCCAACACTGCAGCACTTAGAAACTCTGGACTGAGAAAGAAAGTTTATCGTTGTTAATTCTGGTTTTCAAGACAGCACTTCAAAATGCGGCCCTCAGTCATGATCACAACTAGGACAAGGGATAGGCCGATGCAAAACCTCAGAAAGAGAATGTTAACTTCTCTGAGTTTTCAGGAATTCTGTTTCTTGATTGACTTTTCCATATCCATTCTTTGTTGTATGGTATTGAGTTGAAGGTTCTAACAATCATTGCATAGTGCACTAGGTTACAGTTGCATATTTACAATATACAAAGACACTCCAATCCACAAAATATTTACAAGTTATATTTGAGAATGGAAAGGTCTAAATTAGTGAAATAATATTTGGAAATTGTTAACAGCTAATTTCAAAATAAATAATCCCGTGTAATTTCTTTTTTTTTTAATTAGTTTTTATTTCTTTAGTTTTTATTTTTTTATTTCATTAGTTTTGGTTTTTTCCCTCTCTTCTTTTCCCTCATCTGTTTTCTGCTTCTGTCCTTCCAAACTCCTCTATTCTGAATGTATGCCTTTTCCTTAGATTGCCCTCAGCTCTTAGGGTGGGAACTGCCTTTAACTTGTAAATTATTTCTGGCATGGCAGAAACCCAGGGTTCTAAAAATCTAGGTGTTTTCTGCTAGCAGATATATTTGAAAATATAGGATGGGAGGAAATTTGGAAACAACTGTATTTTATATTCTGTGGATATGCTACTTCCAACTCCTTCTAGTGTTGATTAAAAGTGTGATGTCCAACTGCTTTCAATGTTGATTAAAAATGTGACATACAACTCACTTGCCACTCTTTGTCAAACTTGCTTTTGTACTGGAGCTCAAGTCTCAAGCACCGTGCATTTCTCTCTGGTTTATTACAGCTTACAGTAACAGTGTCCTCTTCCCAGAAGAAGGTCACATTTTCTGGTGGACTGGGCTTTACTGAGAAGAAGAGAAACAAATTTTGCTATAGCATCCTAAAATGCACTTTACAGTTAAAATAATTGTTTTCCTTCCTTGGCTCAATATTTCCCTGAGTAGTAAGAGAAGAAGGTGGACTTTCTTCTTGGAGGTTTTGCTTTTGCAGCTGACCTCCCTATTAAACATCAAAATGGGGCTTGAGACCATGACACTTTTCACCATTTGAGGCACCACGTTCAAAGGCTGTAACTCAGGAACCAGCCACTTAAGGAAAGGACTTCAGTCTCCTCACACTCCCTGCAATCCAAAGAAACAGGCTTCCTCGTGGGAAATGAAGTGACAAATTCAGTACCATAAAACCTCCAAGACAGACTTCTGCAGCTGCTGGAGGCTATGTGGGATATGGTGGGGCATCTGCAAAAGCCCTGGGTTCCTTTCTACGCACAATTGAATCTGCCTCTCACTGTTTTCAGAGGGTCTGAAGACAGCTCCATGGTTTGACCCACGCAGCTGGTAAGCCTTCTGCAGGGGGAAACAAAGGGGTGAAAAGAGTGCTACCTGCTTTCTCTATCCTTCTAGTTGCCTTTTTGTATTATGAAAACTCTGCCTTCCTAATTTAAAGGCTTCAGTCTGAGCCGTGATATTTGTCCTTTGTTGCCTAACCCTTTTGAAATTAATTTTGTTATCAGTTGGTGTTTAATAGTGAAAATTTGAGGATCAGGCTGCAGTTTTCCATAATTTAACAGATATTGGTAAAATTGAGAGATATAAAAGTATTCTCAGTGTGATACCTTGACAGGTTTGTGTTTAATCCCTTTTGCTAAAACATTATTCATATATTTGGAATATATATATTTTTCATATAATTTTCCATTCTATATCTTGTGGGATTTCTATTAGAAAAAAATCCCTCCACTTTGAATGATGTAGGTATGTGAAATTCCAGAAATTTTTTATAAACTAATCTCACACTAGATGTTAAATATGTATTTGGGGACAGGAAAGATTTAATAAAAACAGGAACATCATCGCTCTACTACTAGTAGGATGTCCCTTTTACTCTGCCAGACTGTACCATAACCACTCAGCTAATTTCTATTGGCATCCAATGATGCTTTTGTGACAGCATCTTTGACAGGAAGCAGTTTGCCACCTCACAATGCATGAGAGATGGCAAAAGAATGAAGGTTGAAAGTTTGAGAAAGATCACACAGTCAGCACTAAGACAAAAAACTATTATTAATTTTCTTGATCAGCAGGCCTGCACTAGACAAAGAACACCCATATATATATATTTAGTATTTTCATGAAACTGTATTTTGGGACAAGTCTGACTGTCCTATGTTATCTCACTTAACTGCAGCTGCACACAAGCCTATGTAACTACTGGTGACAGCAAGGAACTAAAATCAGCATGAAATAACTGTAGTTTTGTTTTGGCATGCACACTAATAGCATTTTATATACTGTATAACTGATTTCTTCTCAAACTTAGAGAACTGGAAAATCTGCTGAAGTAGTCATGATTTTTCATACTTACTGTAAAAATCAGCTTTTAATCTTTTAGAAAAAATGTCTTTACTTCCTTTGCTGTTCTTGATAGAAATGGCAAGGGTAGGTCCTTCTGTCTTAAAAAGACATCCAGAATTATAATCTTGTTCTAATAAATAGGTGGCACATGGCTTCCAAACGTTGTTCTTGCCTTCACCAAATCTGTCAATGAAATAATATTGGTAAATGGAAAACTTAACAATTAACACAAGTTAATTTTTTTACTGCTCTTTCTTTTTTTTTTTCAATTGCTACACAGAGGAGAGTCTGAGCATGGTTTTTCTTGAAGTGACAAATTTCACAGTGCTGTGAGGGAATTCATCACTCAAACTTCACTGAATTTCCAGCCCTAGGTTTGGATACAGTCTGAAATAATCAAGTTTTGTTCATGCTGTTGTTTTCTAATAAGGGAATGACTTGCTCAAACAGATGGTCTCATGATCCTGTTTTCAAGACTGTACTGTAAAAACTTCTTCCACATATAAAACAAAAGTTCTTCCACATATACATAGAAAAGATAAGCACATAAAGATATGACTGTCTTTAACCAAAATATTACACTTCTGTTAGTCATTAATGATGTCAGTTAATAAGGAAAATATGTACACGTACGTGGAAAAAACACTTTCAATGCTGTAATTAGCATTAGCAATGCATGGAGCATGAACAATTATGGAAGAAGGACAAATCTTTCATTTCATGTCTGTTGTGACTGATTACTCACCAGGTTAATTGATCTGTACACTTCTGTTGGTTGTGAATATAAACAGGTTTCATGCTGGATATTAAGAAATGTTAAAAGCATTACTAGCTCCCAGAAGACTCAAATGGACTTGGATATTCCATTCTCCCTAAGTAAGTCCTTTAACAAGAGAGGAATAGGCATTGATAATACTCACGTGTAAAAAAATGACACATTCTCATTGGGAAAAAGCTCTCTTGCTGCCCACGTGATCTGCATCTTCTCATTATTGAAGTTGATTATTGTGATGTTGATGGCATCTTTCCCACCTGCTCAGAACATTTATGGAGACTATGATTTCAGGAGTGAGTATGAAAAGCATCCCTTGACGTTAGTAGGCAATCAGTATTTCTAAGATATATATGCAATAGGCTCAGATGATCGTAAAATAAGAAGACATAGGAACATCCAAAAAACAAGGAATGGAGTAAAACAACTTTGAGAGGTTGAAATTATAATTTCAAAATAATGAACTGAAGGTATGCACAGCAACACGAGAGACAGACTTGACCACATGGTCCCGAGACCAAGCAGTGTAGACTGGGCCACGTTCAGGCACTGCATAAGGCCTATACCTTGAGGACAACTTTCCCCACAATACCTGCTGAGGAAAACCGGGAACTGACGCTACAGGGAACGTCTGTGCAAACTGTCAGATGCTTGCTGTAAGAAACAAGGAACTAACGCCAGAAATGCAGACCAGTCAAGACCCACAGGAACACAGAGATCAGCACAAGTAGATGTATTGCATATTTGATCTATGGCCCATTCCACCTTAAATACAAGCATGATCATTTAATGTCCCCTGAAAGCACGCAGATATTATTTCCTCTCTGATAGTCTCATTACTGTTCTTGCTAGGGACACAGGATTCCACAATCAGACACTGAAGATAAACCCGGCACTGAAGAAATGGAGAAATTAAGAAAGCAGAAGGATTAGAAATCCATTCTATATCAAAAAATAAATATTTTGCATTCTATAATATGTGAAATTGGGTCTACTTGAGTGAATAAAGAGGAAGAAAACGTATCATCAAGAAACAACTTGAAGGTAAAATTTTCAGACTTCTCTTTCCAGCTGTGAAATGTTTACCACTAAAAATCTTTGCTGGAATATCCCTGTCTAGAAGGAAAATGCAGGATTTTGGCTTTGATTGCTGTGTACATTTTATGCTTCTCTGGACTTTTGAAGAGGTTTAAAATTTTAAAATATTTCTTATGAGCTTTTCATCATATCCAGTCATTCTGATTATTTCATGGGAATCAAGAATAACTATTCTCACGGTTGCTATCTTTGGCTCTGTAATCAATGCAAAGAATGTGAGACATGGGTTCAAGTAAACATTTTGCCTATTTTCATGCCTATATCTGTGCCTAGGTGCTTTGTGACTACTCTAATTAGAGTTTGAACATTTTTGTGGAGGTGTATTTGCGTTGCAACTCTTAGTCTTGTCAAAACCATTCAAGACAGTTATGACAAAAAATCAGGACATGCTGTGTAGATGTACCTTCAGGTTTCTGCTATGTGACTCATGGAGCTGTGGAAAAAAGATTCTGCTCTTATTCAAGAAAAGGACTTGAAACTACCTCCTCCATCTCTTAACTAATGCCTGCAAGCTTGTTTTCTCAAACAGAAAATCTTGTTTACATGTTGAGGGAAAAACCAGAAGTGAAAAACCTTAAAAGGTGTAATGAAGTGGAGTTTATCCAGCCAGTTCTACCTCTGTTGCAACAAAGTACCTACATAGCTCATTTTTCATAAGACTTCAAGCTCTTTGTAATTCCCTTTTGCAGTTCTAAGAGATGATCTTGTCTTTTACTAAAGCCACTAAGAAATATGCAGGCAAAGTGCCTAGCAGTGGATTCTTGGTCTGTGATTGTAGTAACATATTTTAATTTTTATGGACTACTTTAGTATGGTTGTGCTGTGCAGTATATACTGTAACTGAAATCTTTTACCTCTTGGACTTAGATTTTCTATAAAAGTAGTTTAATGTATATTTATAAGTGTATAATTACATGGTCTCCATCCTTAAATAAAATTGACATCATAAAAAAAAATATCAATGTTAGAATGGAGAATATTTTACTGTCCCAAGATAATTTTTATGACTATATCATGAATCCTTTCCACTCCCTTTAGAAGCTACAAAATACATACTTTCTACTTTTGGATCATTAGTCTGATCACCTGTATTTTCACTTTGACAAACAACTGCTAATGATCATGCTTCAATTATGAAAATAAGAACAGGAAGAATACTTGCTTTGTTAATTACATATTTTCAAGGGTAATTAATTTCAAAATTAATTTCTGATGCTGTTTCTATGTGTACAATAGTTGGGCACAATGACAGAAAGCAAAATGCTCTTTTTAGGGCATGTCTTTGAATCTTCCACTAGACCAGGCTGCTCAGAGCTCCATCCAACCTGACCTTTAACAACTCCAGGGATCGGGCATCCACATCTTCTCTGTGCAAACTGTTCCAGTGCCTATCAACCCTCACAGTAAAGAATGTTCTCCTAATATCTAATCTAAATCTAATCTCTTTCATTGTCCCCTTGTCCTGCCAAGGACAATTAATGTGGTGACAAAATTTAGACTGATTTTACCTCTCAAATAGGTGATCTATTCTTGGGAGTCTCCTTGAATCTGTGATTATATATCCTACAGCGTGCCAGCAGAGCAGTAAAGATTTGCTAAGGCTGTAAGCCACCCTTCCATCTCTCTGCAGGTCAATTCCTGAAATCCTTTTTCAGGGTGCCACATTTTCCCTCAATACCAATGTGAAAAGGACACTAGCATTAAAGCCCTGAATACCATAGCATTCTTTTAATAGGGAGTTTGATCTCTTCAAACTCTCAGTGAGGTATGTCTAGCTCTAGAGATGGATATTAGTAAGGAAACCAAAGGAATCACGCGGCATTTCCACACAATACAAAGTGGACACTAACTGAAACCGAAGCATCTGTTCTGACTAGCCTGTTGGAAGGCAAAAAAAGACACCAATTCATTCTGAACCTTAAACAACACTCATTATTCTCCATGTTTTCAAATGTATTATAACTCTGTACTACTTATTAGAGGCTGCAATTCAGAGGTGAAGACTAAATCTTGGGTTTGACGATGGACATTTTTTGTATGGCAAAGAATATCAGTTTGACTACAGTCCTGCAGTGATTCATTCATAGACCTAACTCTAAGTAGTTGACTTCAGGTTGGTCAGATTGTATCAACAACATAAATTAATATATATACAAATCAGAACCTTTTTCTGCAAAAAATCCCTACATATTATGAATTAAAATGCGGGGATTTTAACAAAAAAGTATAAACTCCAACAACGCAGTTATTTGGGTACCAAAATGGAAGGCAACACATTCATTATTACATTCTTTAACAATAAATAGCAAGTCAATTGAAATGGAATAGAAATTATAATAAACCATCTGGTGATATATACATATTCTTTCCTGTGCTCCAATTTTAAAAAATTTCATAAGAAATCAGTTTCAACATAATTAAGTAGGCTTGTAGGACAGAATCTTACCAATCTTTTATCATTAAAGACATTGTTTTCAGAGCTCTAGTCAAAGAAATTTTCTTCTGTGCTTCCTAATTTCATGAGCTGTGAAGCCTTTTTGAATGTAGTATGAGTTGTACTTTTTGTAAATTACAGTAGGTATTTGCATGTATCTTTTCAAATTATAACATGTATATTTTGCATAATTTAAATTTCAACATGAAGTCATGCATAACCTAAGTGAGTTTCTTTGAAGTTTAGAGTAAATTGACAGCAAATCCTCTGAGGATATATACAGTTTATCTGAAATATGTTTTTTCTTTTGATGATGTTTCCCTGGTATACACTGAAAAGGTATTTGGTTTTAAGCAAATATACACCTATACTTCTGCAGGCAGAATCACTTGCATCCTCTGTTAGTGGAAAGAGAAAGAGAATAGAAGAGACCATTTGTCTCCCTTTATTTATGATGGAATTTATTCGAATTCAGCTCTAACATCATAGATCATTCCCATCTGATATGTCAGCTCTCCCACAGTAATTGGCAATATTTAAGGCCTTCTTCTAATTATGATCCTGGAGGCATACAATACGCCAAAGCAACACATTTATAATTATTCTTTCTATTATAATAATGGATAGATGAAAAGGTCAAAAATGTTATGAATAGGCAGTCCCTGGGCTAAAAGAGGTGGCACAACTTCCTGTCAGAGGATGACCTGCTGGTCTATCTAGGTATGCAGCAAGCTGCAGTGCTGCAGGACACTTACCAGTGCCCTGGAGCAAGAGCTTCAGAGAGAATTATCCAAGCCTACACCTTCCATAAAACTAGGCAGGGACTGGTAAAGTTCCACACAAGACTCGAACCTCACAGGCCCTGCTGGGCCCCTAATTCTTCTCAGGACAGAGAAGCATGGAAAATACCACTATGGTGTGTGGAGAAAGTAGTTCTACGGGGGAAAAAAAAAGAAATTTCCTTGAGCAAAAAATTATGCAGATACAACCATGAGCAAGAATATGAGCAAGTACATCCCACCTCCTTTCTATTTTTCAAAGTTTATTACTGAAAAAAAAATGCTACTGAAAGGGAACATGTAAAAAGGCTGAATGTCATGGAAGAAATTTAAAAAAAGAAAGGGAGAGGCAGAATATCAATCTTCAAAGATAACAGAATGAAACATGCATGTACTGGAACAGTTGCAACCTCATTGATGCATAACAAAGAAGAAAAACCACTTTTGATTTCCTTACACTGACGAAACTTGATAACTAACCACATGTTGAACTACCACATATTGCAGTACACTGTACAGAAACTACTGGAGAACAAGACCCAGATCTGAACCTATAGTCTTTAGTTACCCTTAATATACTACTGGTCAATGAGGGACAGTTTCATTTTTTCAATAGGAACAAATATAGGCAAAAGTCCCATTTGTCCACAAGACTGCTGAATTGAACGCATAGGGCAGAGAATGAATAGCAAACATCTTTTCAAGAAGAGGAAAAAGACAGCAAGTGAAAGTTTTTTATAGACATTTTGAGATGAGGTATAATTCTTATAGCATAATTCTTAGAATCCACCAAATTGAGTGCTTTGAGGTTTTTCTCAGAAGATTGCTGACCATTGCCAGGCATCACAACACTGCATAAAATAGTATTACAGCTCTAATTTTCAAATTTTGTTCCACAAAGGCATGCCATCAGAACTGGATGGCTATAGGTGATTGCCATCTCAGGGCAGGGAAGTCACCTTCCCTCACAGTGACAGCCAGAGACTCACAGGGACAATTAACCATGGGGAATCAAGTGGTGCAGTATTGTCAAAAATGGTATTTACCATATGTATGGCAGAACAGAGAGCTAACACTGGTTGATAGAATGAGATCATAACTTTAAAAAATTTCTTTTTCCTTATAAAATGAATGACAGGGAACTTGTGGGAAATTAACTAGAGTGAAGATTAGATTTTTGATGTAGGTGTTGAGCTTTATGTTTGATTTCTGTAATAATGCATTTATCTTTGACAAACTATAAGTAATGACATTGCAGACATATACCTAAACCAGAAATGTTCTAAGGCAGCCAAACAACTGGTCTTTAAGAATTTTGCTGTGCAATAGTATTTTTATCTTGATTCTTTCTCAGGAGCAAAGTATTGCTGATCTTTTCTCATATGGTTCATTCTTTCAGAGTACTAAGTGCAGAAGTCTTACCTTGAATGTGTTTTATCCTTCTTTGTTCAGTGAAGGCTAGTCCCTTTTGGCTGCAATCTACTCTGTTAGAAGACTTTCATAGAAATCTGTTATCTTTTGTTTTTTAGAAGACCACTTTCATTTCTGCTTCATATTAATTTTTGTTTGGTTCAATCTTCTAATCAAAAAAAGCACTGAATATTGTAACACATGAGGTAAAATATACACAGAAATATTGCTAGCTGATATATCAATTTCTAAATAAATATATGGGGATTTGAACTCACCAGAAGATCGTGACTGAGAAGCCACAAGGTTGCCCAGTATGAAGATCATCAAATATGCTTGAAAGATGAGTCTCATGGTTGGAATACACAACAAACTGTGAAGAGATGAGTAATCACAATCTCTGGATTTACTATTTGATCACTTTATACCAGATGCTGGAGGGAAGTGGAGGAAATGACTTCAGGAAATAAAAAGATGGCTTATCTATAGCTGCAAACAAATCAGAAGGATTTGCAGGAACTTCTTAATATAATGAAAAAAAAAAAAAATCCTCCGAAAATATGTATCTCTTTTCCCAGCTTTATCTGCTCACAGCTGTATCAATCAGAGGAGACCATAGCCCTGATGCAAACCCGGACAAGGTAGCTATGCAGAGGTGTGACCACACAGAATCACAGAATCAATCACAGAGTCACAGAACAGGCAAGGTTGGAAGGGACCACAATGGATCATCTGGTCCAACCTCCCTGCTCAGGCAGGCTCATCCCAGAGCACATGGCACAGGGTTGTGTTCAGGTGGTCCTTGAATATCTCTAGTGAGAGAGACTCAACACCCTCTCTGGACCATCTGTTCCAGTGTGCAGTCACATGCACAGTAAAGTTCTTCCTCATATTCAGATGGAATTTTCTGTGCATCAGTTTCTGCCCATTGCCTCTTGTCCTATTGCTTGTCACCCTAAGAAGAGCCTGGCTCCATCTTCTTGGCACTCCCTTCAGATACTGACAGACATTAATGAGGCCCCCTCTCAGCCATCTCTTCTCGAGGCTGAACAGGCTCAGCTCCCTCTGCCTTTCCTCTTAAGAGAGATACTCCAGTCACCTTATCCTCTTTGTCACCCTCTGCTGGGCCCTCTCCAGGAGCTTCACGTCTCTTGGGCTGGGGAGCCCAGAACTGGACACTCCAGACAGGACCTCGCCAGGGCTGAGTAGAGGGTCAGGATCACCTCCCTCGACCTGCTGGCAGTGCTCTTCGTTGTGCATCCCCAGACACCACTGGCCTTGGCCCCAAGGACACCCTGCTGGCTCAGGGGCAGCTCCTTGTCCCCCAGGACCCCCAGGTCCTTCCCCGCAGAGCTGCTCCCCAGCAGGTCAGCCCCAGCCTGTGCTGGTGCCCAGGGTTATTCCTCCCCAGGTGCAGGGCCCTGCATTTGCCTTTGTTGAATTCCAGACAGTTCTTCTCTGACCCTCTCTTCAAGCTGTCGAGGTCTTTCTGAAGGGCTGCACAGCCCTCTGGGGTATCGGCCACTCCTCCCGACTTTGTGTCATCAGCAAACTTGTTGAGGAGATACTCTGCCCCTTCATCCAAGTTCATTGATAAATTGGTTAAATTATATTTGGCCTAGTATTGAACCTTGGGGGACACCACTAGTGACAGGCCTCCAACTAGACCCTGCACCATTGATTATGACCCTCTGGGGTCTGCTATTCAGACAGTTCTCAATCAGATAATATTTTCCTAGCTGGTCTTGAGCTTTTTCTGTGCTTGCATCAGAAAATATACAGTAACCTTCTTCTCACAGAAGGGCTCTTTTGGGCAGGTGATCAAGTCAGTCATGGTGCCTGAGACCCCTGAACTTCATTTTGCTGCAAATTTCTCAAGAGTAGAAGCCTGTCTGCCATGCCTGGTACTAGGAATGGCAGAATACACCATTCCCAGATGGCTGGGAATACACACAGAAGTGCTGCCATGACGTTTTTTTAGGCTTGTTTTCATTCCTCTTAGATCCCTACCTAAAATGTCCACTGTCCTTTTTAACCCAACAGCACACTTTGTCCCATGAGACCTTTTTCAGCTTAGTCACATTATCAAAGTCTGCGTGTCCCAAGAAGACTCATTTAAATCGCAGTAATTCTTGGAAACCCCAGCACAACTCTCTGACATACATACAGTATTCTGTTAACTGTCTGGTCCCTGCTTTGATCAAGTTCCTCCAGGGAGTCATTAATTCCTGGAACGAAAGTAACAAGCAACACAAAAGTCAAATACTAAACTAGGTTGCAGGTGATAGTTAATGGAAAGCTAATATCACTCATGGTTTCCACAGTCAGTATTGCAAAAGTCAATGAGATAAACAAAGGCAAAGGTCCAGAATCTCCTGGTTCCTCAGGTCATGGCAATTCCCATATGTCCCCATTTTGGTTAAAAACACATTTTTCTTCAAAAAAATTGAGTCTTATCTGTCCTTAGAGAACATGTGAGTGTGATGGAGCCAAATTTGTCCCTTTCCGCTTTTCACGCAGGTAAAATACACTGGACTGCAGAGCTCCTAAGGTTGTTCATTGTTAGGAGGGAAGGGATAGAGGAAGACAACAAACAAAGGAAAGATATCTAAAACACCTTCTGGATTATAATTATTTTGATTTTGAGACACTACATCTAAAACAAGGTCTAATTCTCAAGCAACAACACCACATTTTCACTCACCTTTTCCTTATACCATGTATGTTGGTATCACAAGAAATTATCCCTCCCACCAGTCTTGTCTTCTTTTTCGTATACTGAGGTCAAAGTCAAACAAAATCTCTCTTTTTACTGCTTTGGAACCCAAACCTAGGGCTGAGGTCCTGGGGAGTAAGAATGACATCTAGGTCAAACAAACTGCTTGTATTAAGCTGATGCACTGTTGAGCTATTTTTGTTACTGCTGAGAGAAATATCAGATTTGGCACTAGAGTAATGTAGGGCTTTGGCACCTCCCACCTCCCCGCCATGCAGGCAGATACTGGCCCAACCACCTACCTTAGGTTCTGTTTACTGGAAGCCAGCTCTGATTACCTGATTTGATTTTTTTCATGATCCTAGTCCATGACCTGAAAAGCTGCGGGTGATACTGTAAGATCTGTTCTTGTGGAGGACTTTTTCTGCCTGCCTGCAGGAGCGTGCCTGATTAACTTGTCCGTGCCATCTGGGTCATTGCTCTCAAGAGGACAAGGACAGAGCATTGTCACCACATGGCCCCTCTTCAGGGCTCACACACAGTGATGGATTGTTTGGCCTGAGAAAACAAGATTCATGCTGAAACTTCATGCAGGAATAGGGAAAGCAAATGGTGAAGGTGAGCTAAAAAGTAGCAGCCAGGGCTTCTGATGCTGACTGCTGGAAGAGAAAATTCTTAGTAAGACACACAGAGGATGAGAACAATGCAAGTAATGCAAGCAAATGAAAAGACGCCTTTTTGACTTCACTTTTCATTTTGGATCAAAGTGCACAAACAGATCTTGGCTCTCTGCCAGCTCATCTACCCACAGCAGCAGCTCTTGGGTGGCTGCACTTGCCAGCTGCAGCTTCCAGCACCCTTGCTACCTTTCATCAGTTTCCTTCCTCTCTTTTTATTCCTCTTTCTATAATTTCACTGGTGGTGTTAAATGGGTCTTGGATTACCACATAGTTCAGCAAAGAAAATTGTCCCAGTTTCGTTTTTTCTTCACTTAGAGCCAAAGCAATCAATAGTCTGTGAGTAATTTTCATTTATTTTTACTTACTTATTCATGGCCTTGCTCACAGCCTCCTCATAAAGCCCTGAAAAATAGCAAGATTATCTCTTTTTGCAGAAATGACCCCTTTTAATTTTTAGCATTAACAGGATGTGATTTTGGTGTGCTTTGAGTGAATGGGATAAAGGGAACAGTGAACTATTTATATAAAATAGTGAGTCCCATCACTCCATGACAAATCAGTTTAGTCAACTTGAGACAGTGCAGCCCATTGTTGTGACAGGAGAACCTGATTCCCTGTCTTAATATGCTGCAAAGTGCATGTATAAAGATCTCTACTGTACACTCTGGATGCATCTTCTACCCATGGGAAAAGCCTGGGGGAGCAATATTCAAGTGTTCCTGGAATTTTTAAAATTCACACTCTTATACAATCACTTCAAAAATTGTCACTTGGTGGTCTGTCCTTGTATAATTGTGGCTTGGCCTTTCCTAGTCCTTTTTATGAATGACAGGAAAGAATTGAAGGGGAAAAGCCAAGCGAAGATGACAGGCGGACTGCATGGATAAGCAAGGAGCTCCTATCTAAAATCAGACATGAAATGGATTCCACACACAAGAAGTGGAATCTGGTTGATCTTTCAGGGACAGGGTTAGAGAAATCCAGGCCAGCATGGAGTTGAATCTGTTAAGGGTTGTGAAAGGCAACAAGAAAGGATCCACAAGTGTATAAACAGCAAAAGGAGGGCTGAGGAAGACACAGACCTGCTTCTGAATGAATCCCATGCTGTGCAGGGCCTTTGTCTACACAATGGAAATTCTTCTCTTTGTTCATGTTTGGTACTGACATTAACTGCTCCCATATAAGTTTCAAATCCTTGCCTAAAAGAATAAACATGCTTGGTCATTACAAAAAAAAATGCATCAACATAAATGTTCCATCAACAACTAAAACAAGTGGTCTTTAAAAAATAGACCATAATAGAATAGAACAGAATAGAATATAATATTTTATTTGGAAGGGACCTACCTAGTAAGAATGACCATCTAGTTTAACCGCCTGACTACTTCAGGGTCCACCAGAAATTAAAGCCTGGTATTAAGGGCATTGTCCAAATGCCTCTTAAACACTGACAGGCTAGGGGCATTGACCACGTCTTTGTAGGAAGAGTCTGTTAAGTGTTTAAGTGTTTGACTTCCCTCTCAGTAAAGAAATACTTCTCAAAGTCAACTCTGAACTTAATAAAAAGAAAAGAAATCTATTGGCTGAAGTTAAACATATTTTTAAAAATCAGAAACAAGCAAGAACCACTACCAAACTGATAATTGAATAGTTGAAATTGCATAGCACTGAAATATAATTGAAAAAATTAATTGATAGTATACAACAATTTGATTATTGGATGGGATTACCTGTTTCATTTAGAAAAAGTCTTTCATTATTTCAGTTAATGGTGCATGTTCCATTTTTTACTACATTGCTTTGTTAAACCTTATCCTTACTGTGTGTATCTTAAAAATATTTGTAACAACTAACACATTTTTGTTCTTCAAGTTGTGCTTTTGTTTTCTGGGGAAGAAAAGAATGAAATTATAGATTCAGGGATACATCCTCAATTTGGGGAGAATTTTGCATCAAATGGAAACCTAACAGTCATTTACACTTCCATTCTCTTTCTCTTTTCCCATCTATTTATGTCAACCTCACATGTTGGGTCCTTCAATTAAAAACCAAAATGGCCAAAGTAAATTTTACCATATGCTCTATAATACAATCTATAGAAGACAGAGTAGTTGTGTACAAGTAAATTTATGAAGATCTTTTGATTACATAATCCTTAAGACTATCTAAGATTAAGATTCTTATGATTTAATATCCTATAATATACATTTATAATGAATAAGACTATGTAATTACATAATTGCAGTATTACAGCCCTGTAATGCTAGGAAAAATTAGAGGCTAAATATAATTTCTGTGATTTCCAGTTACTCTTTTTTGAAGAAGTCTGCTGTTTCCATCTGCCATGATGGAGTATTTTGACCTATTTTTGAGATTTCCAATCCTCTGGCACATTCCTTTTCAAAACACCCAACACATCTGCCCTTGGCCTTTCCTGGTGAAAGGTGGGGCTCCTGTCATCCTGGAACAATTGCATTGCAGGTGAGGGACTTTATTCATGTTCCTTAAAATGGTAGAGAAGCTGAGAGGGATGTAACGTGAACTGATAGTGAACATATATATGGGAAAAAGGTCTGACTTATTAAAGGATATATAAGCTGTAATAGGTACGAAACTGTGGTGGATTACTTGGGAGAAGACAAAACCTAAATATTCATTTTGGAATACATTTCTGGAAGAAAACATATTTTACTAAAGTACATCCTTCTATCTAGGTACCTTTCCCACACTTGAATAAAAAGTAAAACAGGAGACAACAAGAAGCTTCAAACTAGTCACTGGTGTTTCCATTGCTACAAAGAAAGAACAAGTAATGGAGGCAGTATAAAACCAGTAGCCTTTTCTTCTCCCACCATAAAGCTACTTCATCCTGTGTTTCTCATTTCTCCATGAGCGCTCACTTGCTGAGTGCAGTGGGCATGCGACCACATCAGGAATATGTCTGGGCATTATTTCTGAGCTTGAACTCCATTGGAATATATCCAACCAAACATGCAAGGTAAAGTGGTGAAACACCTCTTAGAAATCACAGCATGAATTGAGAAGATCTGATGGTTAAATTAGCATTTCAGAACTGGATCATAGCCTCTCCCATAAGTTACTTACCAGCTGGGGATGCACTACAGAAATCCTGGCCTGTCTTTCAAATCATGAGAGAAATAGCATTGTTTCTGAAAATCAACTTTTATGTCCCACACACCATGCACTGACCTATCTATCACAGAGATTCAGGACTATCACTGTCACCTTTTCAGCTCCTGGAGTCCACAGTGGCATTCTGTTCTCATGTTGCAAGCTCGTGTGAAACTTGACTCCGGTGAAAGCTAAGATGTTAGAAAGGGTGTGACAGGAAAAGAGTAAGATTCAGTCTTGATTTGCTTCTGTGTTTGTAGAGAATAGATACTGTCCCCAAGGGTGACATGTGAGGGATAAGACTGCAAGGAAAGCAGGTGACAGCCAAAAGGGTTTTTCCTTCAACATGTACACCATCTCTAGGGCACAAAGAAGATGGGGCACCAGGCAGGCACTGATTTCATGCTTATGTTCTCTGAAGGTGTAGAAGGCTCCTGCACATATTGCAGAGTCCCAAATAGTCAGGAAACTCCATGAAATGCACCCTGGGATTTCCAGCTGGCTTCCCTCCCACTCCTCCCCCGACTTCTGCAGTGATGGGGAGGAGATAAGGATTCAGTTTAAGAGCTCTTCCGGAGAAGCATCTGCACATGCACTTATATAGGAGATACCGAAAGTAAGATAAGGACATTAAGAATGATTTTTTCCACACTACTTTTAGTTTCTTATGAATGCAGTTACTTTCATATATTATGACTAAATGCAGTTGTTGGATTTTTCTGCTGTTGAGTGCTGAATTTGACATTGTGAGTCAGATGATTAAAGTAAAACTATTTCGTTGTTTAGAACAGTTTGGGATGTTCATTGGAAAAGGACAAGTGACAGGCTGTTCCTGCAGCCTTTTGTATGACTGCAGTCATGCAAACTACAGCACCAGCAAACCAATGCTCATAGCCTTTCAGCAAGATGTTAATTTCAACATGCACTGACATAGCCTTGAAAAAGCCAAACACCACCAGATTTTACCCATTGCTGATATGCTGGTACTTCAGAAGCTTGCTGGGTGGAGGGTGTGTTGACACAGGCTAAATGCTTTCCACACTTAATGTCTGTGCTCAACTTAACAGTAAAAGTTTGTGGCATCTGTAACTTTGTTTTTTACAAAAGAACATAACAGTGTGAAATGATGCTAGATTGAGTAGTCAATAATCTCAGGATGTGCTGAGATGACTGCAGATTCTTATCTATGAAAAGCAAATTAACCCTTGTCTCAGGTATTTGTTTTGAAAGACACAGGTACCGCCCTCATTTCATTCCTCAGTTTATTGCATTGACTTCTATATATTTTTTTAGGAAAGAAAAGCTGCCAAAAAATTACAGCATACTTAAAATTTCATTCTTTTGAAACTACTGAGCAAGGAATTTTGGAAACATAGGATTTTAATTTCTGAACTGGACCTGATCTCTGTTGGTATTTTCTTATTGAGAATTTTTATTTACTTTCTCATATCACTACAATTCTTATCCCATATGGACTTTGACTGAGAATCATCACTTTTCACCTCTAACATGCCTAAATTCAATCACAGAAAGATCTGCGTAGCTGGTACTTGGAACTGAGCCCTGTGAACCTGTGATACACTGAACAGTTCATTCTCATTTCCGTAACAGATTCAATCTCTCATGAACTTTCTGCTCCTGAAAACTCCCACATTCCACCACTGTTGTTGGCACTGTCCTAAAAATATTCCAGGCTGCAATCACTCTTTAAATATATTTTAGTGCTCTTGAGTTTAATTATTGCACAAAATATGATAAAATCAAAGATATTTTGAACAGTGTTCCCTTGACCTTGAAATCAGGTATTGAATTAATTTAATTAAGATTAAAATCAGCAAATATTTTAAGCCAGACACAGGCCAGTACAGGAATCAGAATATGAGAGCAAGGAAACACGAAGGAGAAATATGCAGGGAACAGAATCTCCTTATGTTGACGTTGCTCTCAGGAAATAAATACACCTCAGTCACAGTGGTGGATTTGTACCTCTGACTGAATCAAGGAAATACAAACAGATCCTTTTGTGCAAACAGAGCAATGTGCTGCGCAAGAAGCATTTGCTACAGATGGCAACAATCCTTAACAATCCTTCATTTTCCAGGCTGTTGAAGACCAATGGGGTTTGCCAGAGTATAAGGCCTGGGAAGGGCTTTTTAATGGTACTAAAACTCTGGGCGACCCTAAGAAGAGCTACAGATTAGCTGGTAAAGTTTATCTAGAATGAGTTTGCTCTGAATATTGACATCTGCACTGAGAAGCGAGCAGGGAGCAGAGATCCCTGACCCTGCAGACCAAGGAGACACCTACAGCATGTCATCTGAAAAGAGTAACAAGGCCTTCAAGCTTTGTTCTTGCTCTAGGAAGATCATATTGTTTATTTTCTTCGCTTCTTCACCCAATTATTTTAGCATCAACTATTTTGAATGTGCCCTCCAGAAGAGGCATATTTCCACTTTAACATACGCTGCGTTTAACGAAGAGTGGTTTCGATCTAACAGAAAGTACTTTTCATGAAAGCCTGCTGTGATTCTTAAAACAAGCAGCCAAGGCACCCTAGCAAGTGCCCAGCTCTCTGAAGGGTTGCTTGAGGCTGTCCAGGAAGGAGCAGAGCTTCTTCTACAGCAGCAGGCTGGTGTGAGAGCTGTCATTGCTGGGGGGATCAAGGGAAACCACGTCTTCCAATGATGAGCAATAGCTGGGAAAGCCTCCAGCATCTGGCAAGCTAAATGCAAGCAGGTTTGAACTCTGATGGGTCTCAGTGGGGCTTTAATAAATGAGAACTACTGAAATTTTGCCAGGTTTGATATAAATTAACTAAAATATCAAAAGTGAGGTTTTCTAATATTCACAAAGAAACATGAAATGGCCACTTTTTATATCATGCCCAAGAAATTGTACCCTATACGTTAAAAACAGGATCTTTTAAGGCATCCTGAACTACACACCTGTCTTTCCATATTGTATCAAGGTCAAGCCAGTTTTTCATTTGCAAACACACATAATAAAGTTATTTGTGTCTTGCAGGCAACAGAAGAGAGTAGACAAGCCAACAGTGTCCCCTGGCTTTGGGCTGTATTCCTACTGACCATTTCCTGCTGGATTATGGAGGCTTCATTCTGCACCCTGTTTCTGTCTTTCAGCTCAGGGGCTGGTTATCCTTAGATCTTCCTGAGTTGTTTCCTGAACTCAGTTCTGAGACTGAGTTCTTTCCTAGTGTTTTTATGTTCTTGATTATGTGTGTCTGTGTGTCTGTGTGTGCACTCACACACACATCTGTATGTACAGCTTCTATATAAATAAATTCATAAATACATGTGTAACCATTTTCTGTGACAGATTATTGCTATATGAACATACTCATGTATTTGATTATTTTACCCTGGGATGCATCAGACACTTATTGTTCATATTTCCAGTGAAATGAGACTTCAGAAGTGATTTCAGCGCACCCCTCAGAATATTGCATAATTAATACCCTCTGCTGTCCTGAAAGCCTGATATGGCAGTTAATGTGCCTTCCTGGCTCACTCCCACGTGTGATGTGGGAGCGTTGAACACAACCAAACATGTTGGTTTACATTTGTAAATTATACACACACAGCAAGTGAAAGAACTCTCATAGCAGGTGGAGTCACTATCTGTGCTCAAGTGCCTTCAGAGTATGGTCTTTATACCGTAAGCATCCCAGATTGGACCCAAAACTGGTATTTTTTTCCTGGGTTTGACCAGATGTGAAGCACTAGCTGACAAGAGTCCTGACTTACTGACTGTGCCAGGGGAGGTCTCAGGGAGGCAGTGCTGTCCATTGACATGGCCTCTGTCCAGTGGTCCAGGAGACCACAGCCAGTGTGGGGTCAGGAGCAGCTCTGAGAGGACAGCTCCAGCTCTGCACTCAGGCTTCAAACTCAGCCTCTTCCACGGGAGGACACAGCCGTGTGAGCACACACTTTCGGGTGTGAGAATGGGGACGAACTGTGTGGGGATGAAGTCCTCCACAGACTCCTCAAGAGAACATAGAATCTGTAAAAGTTAATACTCTTCTCTGACCACTTAAGATGTTGGACTAATGGGTAGCAACTTCATGGATCTCAAGTGTGGATACTCTGGGGAATACAGGGAAATAAGATGGCTTTGAATGCCTGAGTAGTGAAAAGTTGAAAGCCAGATAAATTTTAGAAATTAACATTTGATTTCATGCAGCTATGAAAGAAGCTGAGCTGAAAAGTGTGATACAGCCAGGCACAGACAAAAAAGCAGAATCAGCTCCAGCTCTCCCATTTTAGCAGCCCTAGCAAAGCCACAGTTATCTGTATTTCACCTTGTTAAATAACTCTAGTGCTGGTTTTGTCCTGTATTTTATTTCAGAATGAAATGAAGCACAGCTTCCTTTAACTCAATCCATCAATAAGGGGTTAAATCTTTTTTAAAATTTTTATTGTATATATACAATTAGCAAACAAAATTCATACATAAAACATTATTTAAACTTATATATATTAAATTTTAAAGCATTTGAATCACCACCTGTAAAGCTTTCAAATGTTAAAATGTTAATTTCTCCAAAGTTCTGATTTCATTAAATAAAAAAATTAAATTATAACAGCAATAACAGATTTAAATCATTTTTATTAGAAGAGATAGAAATAAGAATGTCAGTAGTTGGGACAGCCAAATACATAGTCCTCAAAAATATCAGCTGTGTTTAGAGAAAACTTTCCTCTGTAGAAGATAGCCATGCCTGGAAAAAAAACTGTTTTCACATGCCTGTGAAAACACTGCAGCCTTTGCTTATTGAAAATGCTAGGCTTCTTTGAACACACATGGAAGTACACAAGCACCATTTAGCTGACACAGGAGGACTGCAGGAATTATTCATGGGAATAATTAACAATCTTCTACAGACCTGATTACAGGACAGTGAGCTAATGAAAGCAACAATAAATAGACAAACAGAAGTAAATGCACAAAAATTCAGAATAGCACCATGGAAGGAAAACAGTTTTAAAGGTGAAAGAATAGGATTATTGATTTAGAAACTTATGTTGTGCCTCTGTTTTGCATTTGGGTTTCAAATGTCTTCCAAAATATCCTCATGATTTCATGCATAATCGGTGTGACATGAAATTACAGTGACTGCTGATGCAAATGAGGTAATTGTGCACACCAATTATGTGTAATATGCCTGTTGCCTTGGTTAAATAAGCAATTACAGAATTTATAGAGACAAGCATGTTAACTAGGAATGCATATTAGGCACAAAATTACCACCACTTAATTCAGAAAATCAGGCAAAGTAGAATTTAGCTGGGGGAATGGTTATGAATCTTGGCATTTTTCCTAGGCATAAAATTTTAGTTTCATTATATGAATTTCTTGCATTTATACGAGCCTATGCCCCAAAGTGATTTAGAAAATAAATAAGCTCAGTAAAATTAGACACAATGCCTAGCTAAACATATGAATGGTCATTCCGATTACCTTGGCATTCCTCAAATTTTCATGCAAATCTTGTGGAAGCAGAGTTATCCGTGAAGAGCTTTTAATTTTCTACTGAGCTGTGGTTGCACCACTGGCAGATTTAACAGTCCCACATACTGCCTGGCAGAGGAGGGAGGGAAGAGCCAACACACTACAACCAAATTTTTAGCCAGAGCAATGTCTGATGCTTTTTACCTTTTTTTTTTTGCAATCCTTAAATTGCCGTTTTTATGCCTGGTCTGAGATGTGCTGTCAGACAACCCCACAACATCGCTCACAGAGCAGTGATAACTTATGGATCATCCAGATTCTTTCAGAGAACTTTGGCCATTGGATGATCCAGATACATTAATTGGTGATTTCTAAGTCTCAAAATGTCATGCATAGCTAAACTCGATTCCCTGTAGCATTTGTTACAAATTAAGCCATAATATGCATTTGTCAACTTGAAAAGCAAAAGCTTGTATTTAATTGTTCCTGGTGGTGGTTTTTTTTGTGTAGTCTCAATTCTAATTAGGTGTTATTATAATACAAAGATATCAATATAGAGAAAATTCAGAAAAACTTATAATTTATAACCTCTTTCTAGATAATTTTTAATGGGTGTTTCACATTCTTTTCAAATTACAAACAAGATATTTTATAAACATTTATATTGATTCCAAGTGATAAAATAAATAATTTGGTACTTTTCAAAGAACCCTCAAATGAAGGCCACAGAACTGGCAAAATATCTCTTCCAGACCTGATATCACAATTTTCCCCCTCCCCCCATTGAGGATATATAGCTCCTTTCAATTGAGCTGTTAGCTTGTGTAACACTATGTGTGCCAGTCATGAGGATAAACCAAGTATTTAGGAAATTGCCTGGACATCCAGATTATAGCTGAATCATTTCAGCTATTGGAAGTTTATATTTTTTGTGTTTGCAAACCCAAGAGAATATGTTGGAAAAAACCAACATAAGTCTCTGGAGTATCTAACAAAGTGTATGGGTTTGGGATCAACCCTTTAAGCCCCTGGAGAGCTCAGCAGAAACCTGAAGTATATCACCTAAGCTGTCCTTCTTTTGACCCCTGGTATTGACACCATAAACTCCAGTATTGACACCATAAACTCCAGGATTTCAGCACCAGATATTCATGTTGCATAATTATATTTTTAATACTGGTGGGCTTGCAAAGATGTGGAAACAACCTAGTTCTCTCTTTTTAACAAAACAAAGCAAATCAAAACAAAATCCTAAAATTCTCTATCATCTCCTTTTCTTTCTCCTTGTCTCCTTTCCCCTGTCCTTCAAGGAAAACATGATGGGTCTGATCAACCTAAATTCTAATTTCATTTGTATGCAAAGGAATCACCCTGTCTTACAATTGGTTCAGAAAATGCTAATCATCTTTTTTGTTTCTCCAAGAGTCAGTATATCTTATTCATTCAAGTTCATATTTAACATCAGCTCCCTCTCTGTGTGGCAAGATTTAAGACCTTATCACTTCCTCCTGTCTGTTCACTACAACATTCTGATAAACATACTTACGTTAAACCCACAGCAATTGTTTGCAGCCTCTGTGAAGCCTCAGTATTCCTGTGTCCACCTCAAGTCTGTAAAAGGTTTCAGTGTGTAAAAGCTTCTCTGTGATTATTTTCCAGGTCTGTGAGTTTGCCTTTCCTGACAAACTTTTTGTCACTACATATTCCTACACAGACTTAAGAAATGCTTTTTAGTATGAAAATCTTCCTGTTAAAAATGGGAATATGACAGAAATCTTTTTTTTTTATAAGAAACTGCCCTTTTCTTACTTTTCTTGTAGAAAAAGTTTGATATTTTCTTTTTTTTTTTTTTTTGAAAGTGCTTTACATTGTTGTGGTTTTCACAAAGACAGAAATGTTTTTAATCAGAAAGATCTGATTTCAGGTAAACTTTCTGAACACTTGTAAAGTGCCACTCTGGGAAGTGTGTATATACAGTATATAGTGTTTGGGTTTGTCTTTTAGAGGCTTTTCCAGACTGGGTTTCGGCTGGAGAAGTTCAGGCATCTATGTTTACCCAGCAGTGCTGCCTTCATAAAAATATACAAGAATAACACGTAAACATCTGTGTCTTGCTTGTTGAAGAGCTATGATTGGTGCTGTTTTTGTCTGTCATATTTTAATTAGTTCTATATTTCTAGAAAGTACAATTTAGTGTAAGAGACCAGCAACAATTAAAATTTTTTAGTGAAACATGCCTCTGTGTCATGAGGTTTCAAAAACCTCAGACTTCTGTTTTACATACTGTTGGCTGATGCAGAATTATGTTGATTCATGTCAGTCTTGTGGTGTTTTACAACTTTTTTCATCTGTTCTCAAGTCAACCCATATATGTAAAAGTTTATGAACATAAGATTGGAAAGGAAACTTAACTGTGCATTCCGTCTTACCTCTGGTTTGTATTTTGAATGAAGAAATCCCAACCAACTGTAACCTAAATTGTTTCCCTTTGTTTCAGACCATGGTATCAAAATGCAACTTTTTCAGAAGATTAAAACTGTGATGAAAATTCAACACCAGAACTTTTTTAAATACATATTTTTTCTTGCATTGTCATGAAGAGTGGATTACATAGTTATCCTATGTGTTTTTCAAAAGTCTATACTGGAATTCAATATTTGTATTTTATGACTATGGGTTTAATTATGGGTTTTTTTAAGTGTGTGTTTCATTTAATAAGATGTTGTTTCTTTGTTTTGTTTCTCGTGTTGATTAGGGGTGAATTTATAGTACAGAGGAAAGTCCTCACATCTACCCACCAAGACTTTCTAAGAAGTCCCTTGTCATATTCATCCAAAGTTTGGGGTCCCCCTAAAAATTATTCTGACTCAATACTCAAAATATAGTGCTGGATACTTTGTGAGAGCTTTCTATCCTGCCTACCATTATCTTGGTCCAATACAGCAGAGTGGGATATAATGGCCTGGGGAGAGTTTGGGTTCTTTGCAACTGTGGAAGACTTAGTAGTGGCAAAGAAAGCAGGGCAATAAATGGACATTTAATGATACTCCCTTGCGCTGAACAAATGGCTGCCCATCGCCAACTCGCTAAATATGTTTCTTTGCCCTCAGGTCCCAGTTTGCCTGTAGTTCTGAAAAAATATATTAGAATCTCGAATTTCAGAAGGTACTTGTTCAGTCACTCTTGGGTTATTTGTGCTCCAAGTAGTACTAAAGATTTAAAGCAGGTGTGGAGGGAAGAGCTGCTCAGGTGTGGAGGCATGAGTCAAGTGAATTATTTATATACATCATAGGTGATCCTACAGTAAAGAGGATGTTGATGCCATCCATCTGTCTGGAGATCTGGCAATCCTCTGCCTTCAGGGAAGATAATTTTGCATCCAGGAGTGAAGTCCATGGTGCTCATCTTTTGTTATCTGAACTGATAATAACAGTTCAATATAATAATAATAACAAAATGTTCTCGTGCCTTGTAATGAGTGACTACACTGAAGATTGCCTGAATCTAGAAGAGCAAGGATAGAAAAATACTCAAAGCAAGGCGATATCTCAGCCCACTGTGTCTAGGTAGAGTCTTTGTCCATTTTTTCACAAATGCCACGGTTTTTTTGGGCTGAAAATGGACACAAAACAATATTCTTAAATGGGTAAATCTGCTTAAAGAAGGAAGGAGAAAGCCAGTCTCTACAGTCTTTTGCACTAGTAGCAGCTTGGGTTTTTTTCTCATCATCTCCCATTTTATTTTCTCTGTGAGTTGTTTTAAAAAGGAAGCAGGGGCCCTTCTCAGAATTGTTGCAAATATAATTGAATTTCAGATGTTGTTTTCAAACAAACAAACCATAGAAAAGTTGAGGATGGGGAAATATAAGCAAAGTTTTCTAAAATGCTCTTGTACAGGCAAACACATGTTTTGAGTTAAGCTGAACTCATTTCTGGTAACAATATTACCTTTCTGATGGCCATGACCAGCAGGCATATGGAGAATGGAGGGTGGCAGTCTTTATCAAATTATATCTAAAGAGGAAGAGCATGTATTTAGGGTCTTTTTTTTTCTTTTTTTTCCCTTAGTATTTTTTTAGAAGGAAATCTGGAAAGAGCAAGTAGAGGCTGGGAGGGCTCATGGAAAGATTATATTTTTTGGAGCTGGAAAGAAGCATTCTGCTTTTGTTAAATAACATCTTTTCAAGATTATACTTTCTATTTACTTCTGTTTAAAATGTGGTACTGATATGGAAAATCAGGCTGAAAATTTGTGTCTGGTTTTCCTGAAAATTTTCTCTTTTGACTTTGTGTTTGGGTCTGACAGAGTTCCCTGTTCACATGAAAGGAAGGAAAGTAGTTTCTCTGTTACATTGATATTTCAGAATTAGATATATTCCATTATTTTCTTTTCTGAAACCCATTCAGCTACAGAGAATTTAATTAATCCATGGATAAATGCAAGGAAATACTGTTTGACCCAGCCCTTTGCCCAATCCCAGTCCCTTACTGTAGAAGCTGCTTCAGTGATGTAGAGTAGTCACAAAAACTAGTAGTCACAAAAACTAACTAAAAGGGGCTTCCTGGGATTGCACACTCACAAAAGTTTGGAAAGTCGCATGTCTACCAGTGTGCATTGCCAATTAACAGCACTTCTAAAGCTAACTAAGAACCACTTCTACATTCTCTCTTTAAGAGATTTAGATGAAATTAGTACAGGCTTCCCACCTCTGCTGCTCCTCTGCCCCTCTCCCATATAAACCCATTTATGTTGCTTTAACTGAGTGGCTTTCAGAGCAGAGGCTTTCTTGGTTCACCTATGTGACAAGAGGACCAAAGCTCACAGATAAGGAAGGGTCAGGTTGAATTCTCAGTGTGTTTCAGCACAGGCATTGATTCCCTGCTCTTCTGTATGAGTGGAAAACAGTACTATAATGGAATTGGTTTGGTTTTGTCTAACTTTACCCTGGTGTAAATTGTGGCCTTTGGTGTGAGCCTGTGAAGTGGAATTTTTCTGCTTTTCTCTCCATCCTTCAGTTATCAACCATGAAATTATGAAAGACAATATTTTTATCACTCTTTTTCTGATTAAAGAAGCCCACCTTATGCTGCAAGGAGAGCTGTGGGTGGCTGCAACCCATCTCTGCCAGCCCTCTTACCATGGATAGAAACATATTGTCAGTCAGGCTCATGATCTATCTCAGTTCTGTGTTGAAATACAACCAAAAATTAGGGATGAATACATTCAGATTAGTAGGGTTGATAAACTGGACAATAAGAAATGAAACTAATAAATTCTGCTGAAATCAATGTCTCATTAAGAAAGAGAAGCAAAGTTTAGTGACATGTAATACAAACTACTTAGAGGGAAAAAAACCAAACAGATCAAGATAGAACTGTTTTCTTTTTTCTCTTATCTCCAATTTTATTATCTCCTTTATCAATCAGCGAAACAGAGAAAGCAGAACACATTGAGCTAGTTTAAAGTTTTGTTTTGAACAAAATGGATTCTGTCTGTTCCACATTCATGCTCAGGCAGCACTTTTCTTTACAAAGGGAAAGGAAGAAGGCAGAGGAGGGAGTGAAAAGGTGAAATGTGCCCACCGGTTCTGGGTGACACACCTCTGAATTCACACGCAGAGATGGAAGCTGCTGCAGCCAGTGATGTGCCTGCACCCACAACCCAGCAGTAATAGCCCTGCCTGTGTGGCCATTAAAAAGGGCCACAGAAGGTCATGTGTCCCTGCCACTATCATGGATGTATGACATTGTTACTGTGCCAGGTTATATTTTAATGATCATAATTTTTAGGAACTTTCTACAGCCTTTCATTGAACAGATTCCAGGAAGAAGATATAGGCCATGTCTACTCATACTTCTATCAAAGGTGATAACCCTATCTACACTTCAAAGACTGTATATTTTCTTCCCCTTGCCAAGAGGGGTACAAGAAAAAGAGGTAGGATCTCTGTTCCAAATCTCTTCTCTATTCCCTCCCAGGGAGAGCATGGCTTGCTCTCCCAAAAGCTCACTCCTCCCCAGGCAGACAGGGCAGATCCTTAGCCCCTCCATATCCATTCTGGAAAACTCCATGCCAAAGCTGCGGCCCCAGTACAGGTGAGGAGGACACCCGGTGCTGCCGAACCAACCAATCCTCCAGCTGGCACACCTGGAAAGGCCAGAGGAAAGATGTAAGAAATGTAGCATGCAACCTCCTCCTCTCTGGTTGGCTAAGAAGAAAAATAAATCTATCCCAGCCAAAAATAGGACAGTAGTTGATTGGCTTGTTGGGTTACAGAAGTGTGTTTGACAGTTCTTGATGAATTAAGGCTTTCTGTATGAGATTTTTTAATCACCTTTTGAATGCATGCTCATCAACATTCATAGCATTCCTTGGAAAAGGGTTTTAATGATTAGCAATGCATGTTGTTGGAAGAGAAGTATCTGATTTGCTTAGTTTATGGCCAGTTGTTTAGTTTATAACCAGTATAACCATCCTCCCACTTATTCTGTTCCAGGCCAAAGGATCTTAGGCCACATAGTTCTTTCTCAGGTGTGAGCTGCTTCATACCTTTTATGTCTGTTGCCTTTCACTTACTAGATGTATTTTATGCTTCTAGGTTGACAAACAAACCTGCAGGCAGTTTTTGGGCCACTGTTACACCCTGAAGTTTTACAACGTTATTATAATATATTCTGGTTTGCTCTTTTTTTTACCTCAGTAATTCCAAGAATTCTTCAGAACTAGAAAATAAAGCATACCCATACAACTACATCAGAAAAAAAGTAGATAGACCTTCAGTTTGTCTTGACAGGATGTTTGTGTTATGACTCAACAAATCAAATTGCTGCTTTATATCATGTATCATCTGGCTTTGGAAAAAAAGGAAAAAATACCCAACAAAACAGAAACAAAACCCCAGACAACCAACCCCAGCCAGATAACCAAAATTAATATACTTTATTCTTTTCCACTATGTGATTCTGCATCATTTAAATATCATTTGTTTCAAGAGCTTCAGATTTGTTTTGAAATACTTCCTGCTTACACAATTAAGGTTTTTTAAGGCAAGAAAAATATATATTCATTCTGATGTCATGCTTAGGTGGTACCTCCCTCTCCTTCCTTCTGTGGATGAGACTGGACTCTGACATCAGTTTCTACCTTGCTGTGCTGAACAGCCAGACTTTCTGCAAGAACTGTATGTACTTCCCAGTGTTTCAATGGAATAAAGAAAGTCCATGTACTCAGTGAGAATTTTGCTATCAATTTCTTTGAGAGCAAGGTTGGTGTGCCCTCATAAAGATTTCATAATTGTTTGATTTGCATTCAGCACAAGTGCAAAAATTATATTTTAATGACAGAGCTGAACACATCTTTAGGATGTGTACAACCACAGTAATGAGTTACATGCTTTTTAAAGCAGATATTTAACAAACCCATGTTATTTCCAAGCAGCTCAGTGTTTATCTCATTTGGTTTCCTTGACAATTTCCTGACTTTAGATGCCTTGTAAAACAATTGATTTTGTTTTTCAGAGAGCCCTTTCACTCGGTGTCACTTAAGGAAAGACAGTATACAAAGAAAAAAAAACAAAACAAAACAAAACAACAGTGAATTATTTTATTCTTTACTAATTACAAAAAAAAAATTTAGTCTTCAAAGCTATGAAGTATGAAACATACCAATCAGCTCATTAGCTGAAGATTGCTTAGTATGCATGAGACTGATTTAATTGAGTTAAATAAATATAACCAACCTATTTACAGGTCAGATCATATGCATGTGTTTAGTATTTTGATAATTTAATTTTGCAGAATAGTACTGTGTTTTCAAGAACTTTGAGCCTGATTTATTAGGTAGATGAAGTTGGATTGATCCTGCTGTATGTGTATACAGATCTCTTAGCCACCTCTTTTTTCTGAATCTTACTCACCAGATTCAGCTACAGTTTGACTGAAGGTAAAAGACGGATAAATATTCAGTTTTCACAAACATTAAAGAAGTAGTCATCAAAGGCTAGGGCAGACTCTGTGACTGGCCAGTTCATTCAACCTTCATAGCCATGAAAGGGTCCCCATAGGCAAAGAATGCAGAGTTCTTTTGTTATGGTAGAGTTCTTTTGCTCTACTTAGCAGTAAACCACCAAATTGAGCTGTGTAGAGCCATTTTGGAACAAAAGATCCACAAGCTAATTTGGAAGGATATAATTTTTGCTTATGACTGCATCTCATAGATCAAATCAGCTTAGTAGCACATGCTCTGGTTCCAAGTGAGGCAAAAACAGCCCTTGTGACACCAGGTCAGTCTTAGGCTTCAAGCAGAAATGAGTTCAAATGAGTTTTCTGTTTATGCTGTTGGATATAATAACTAGTGCTTCTCCCTTATTTATTTTCAACTAAATTTATGTGCTCTTGCAGTGAGAGTGGGAGCAAGAGGGGGGTCTTGCACATCCAGGGAGAAAAGTAGAAGAAAACAGCCATCCTCATGTGGCATGAGCCATCCTTTGGTGGTGTCTCTCTTTCTCCATGGGGCATGGGGGTGTTCTGCTTTTCTAACAGATGCACCTTACTTAAGTGAAATGAATCTGGGTATAGGTGTTTGCTTGTTACAGGGCAGCTGTTATCTTGGTAGAAAGTTGTCATACAAACATGCCTAATTTTCACTGATTTGAGGAGCTGTCATGGCCATCATGATGATGTGCAGCTCCTAAAGTGCCCTGAAGTAAAGGGAACAAGAAAGTGATCACAGTAGGAAGAGAGGCACATAGATGCAAAAGTAATTTGTTGCTGTTTCTTTCTATTACCAGGAAAAAAAAATTACTAAAGCCCTGATGTGAGATCAAACTAAATAAAAAAGACCCAAACACAGTGGTGATCTAGACATCAAAGTGGCTGGTTGTCCAGCCCCCTCGCCTTCTGCAGTGACTTATGATCAGTCAGGATGAGAGAAGGGTGGGTTGAAAGGCAACTGCTTTTGTGGGGAAGCCCGGCACATGGATGTATTCTCTCACAAAATACAGAGCACTGAAAAATCCAGCTCTGTTCTTTCAGCCTGGAAGTTGTTACCTGTCTTTTCTAATGTAATGCCCTCAGTGGTCCTTGAAGCTGTGGACTGGCACATGGAGAGAGTGCTCCAGGATCAGACAGTCAAGAGCAGTATAAGCCTAGCAACCTGGGATATCACAGGTTCGGTGAAAAAAATTGTATATTATGGAGTCAGCATATCATAAAAGACATTTCTCCTCAGAGCCTCACAGCAGAGATGTAGTCATTTTAAATAAATGTGTAAAAGAATAAAGATCATAATTGTAAGATACATTACTTCATGCACTCTAGAGTAAGTTTCCATTCAAGCTACACAGTGGCATTGTCTCAATAGTTCAGTATTTGAAATTACACACATATATGATTCCAGGAAAGAAAGACATGTGAATGTGTTTCAAGAATAGGTAATAGATTTTCGGAGGACTATTGAGATTACTGAATCAAACTGTAGCTGAAGAAATTAATAAAAAAACCTCAATACCTACAAAGTCAAAATGCCAAAACTGTTTAAATGACCCAGAGGATATATGTGTCCTGACATCTAGTGGAGCTGTGAGCATTTGGGACAGGTCCATGATGCAATCCAAAGGGAAAGCTGTGTGCCCAAGTCACACAGCAAAGATATCCCAGATATGCATTCTGGGAGCTGAGTGAGGACATATGAGTTTGGGTCCTGAGGCAGTACGTCTGTGGTCACACAGCAGTGCTTAAGCAAACAGTTCCTCTTGTATATCATTATTCTACGGATACAGCTCTGTTATCAGCATCTCTTGAGGTACCACATCACTAAAATCCAGATCCACAAAATTGGAGTTCCTCAGTGTGGAGGGGCCCGAGAGGTCTGATCTATTAAGTCCGGTGGCTCTTGCTGCAGAATGACATTGTGAAAATTTCATATTTGGAGAACTGGCAAAAGGAGCAATACTTAAAATACTGTCAAGATAAGTATTTTTCTTAAAAATTCCTCCTCTGTCACAACAGATTTGTTGCAGGCATAAGTTTGTATATGCCAATGATGCCCTGTGGGGAGCACCTCCACAGGTCAGGGTGTGCTTTCTTTTGAAACATAAGTTTCTTAGAAATTGTACAGAAGCTGAAGTAGAATGGGTGAAACAAAGAGGAATTTATTGGTCGCCTGTAACATTAGGCAACAGATTAACAAATATTTTATCATGACAGTACAAATACTCACAACAGAGTGTGCAAGGCTCTTTCTACAAAAGGGTTTTCTTGATATTTCCAGGCTCTGGGATCTGTCTGGCTGCTAAACAGCCCTATGGAATAATTGCCTCACCTGACTTTGGCACGATTATAATTATTATATAATGTGTACATCATCTCTTTAAAAGTTTTTGCTGCCAAAGACGGATGTGCTAGTGCTTGAGAGCATGCCTTTGAGAGGTGACTGACTGACACCTAGTGTTTAAAATCCAGTCACACTTAAAAAAGAAAAGAAGGGTACACACAAACAAAAAAAGCAACCAAAAAGGGTTATTTCTAGCAAAAAGAGCTCCCATTTGTTTCAAAGTACCACCTCATCAGCATTGCTCCAAGTCAAGGGCTGAGATGCTCCAGAAAAGCAACATTTAAAGAGACCACATGACATACTGTCTTACTAAGTCAATAATCACCATGGTCTGATAATCATCATGTAATGTAATAACTAATACATAACTAATGTAATCATCTGAAGTGTGCTGCCTCTACCCCAAATCTGCCTGTGCTGGTACATCTAACCCATTGCTCTAGAGCTGTGAGGGAAGAAACCTATCATTCACTAGTGGAGTGGCCCTGGCAACTCCGTGCTCCCACAAAGCCCAGCAGTGCCCTACTTTCCACTGCAGGAAAGTGTTTTCATCAACACTTGTAATAAAAGTCCCTGGGACAGAAATAGAGCAGGAGAGGAACAAGAAAAACAATCCCTAAACAAGTTATCTTGAAGCCTCTTAGTTTCATATTACCAGCACTAGCCTTCTTACCAAGCACAGATCTTTCCTATAACAGACATTATCTTCAATTTCAAGGAACCCAAAATATGTGCTACTTATGAGACAGGCATTCTGTTATTTTATTTTTTATTGGTTTTCACAAAAAAATAACTTGAAAGATGTAAGGATGAAAATAATTTACAATTTCTATATAACCCTGAAGACCTCATACTTTCCAGACTCTTCAGTCAAGTAGGGCAGATTTACAATGAATCAAAGCTGACTGTATTAACAATACAATGAGTATATGTTATTGTAAATTCTCCCCAGCCTGCAGAAAGTGGGCACAATTTTGCTTGTGTCCATCTCTTTCTATTGTTGCCAGATGTTGAAACAGGCCATGATATATACATCACTATTTCTTTTTATTAAATATCCAAAAGAGATCAGGGATAAAGCTTTTCCATCCTGTGTGTTTTAAATAAAACATTTTTTTCTGTAAAAACACCTCGTGAATCAAGATGCTACTGAAATTATGCAAGTGGATAATGATCCTTGCCAAACTATCTCTGAAAGTCTGGGCAAATAAAGTTTGTCTGGAAAATGAAGTTCATCAGTGAAGATGAGCTGGGAGACTTTATGAAGCCACACAGTTCTGCTGGTTTTGGGGTTTAGGTGCTAGCTGAGCGGCAAGTTGTGCTACTGTCCTGAAGACAGAGGTTGCATACTTGGTTTCAACATCAGCAGTGAGCTCATTAATCCCTCAGTCTGGAAGCACATACAATGCCTCAGCCATTCCTCCAGCTGCTCCAAAGATATGTCTGACTTTGACCAGAGGTCCATTTTCTGCCAAGTAGTGCCTGTAGCAGGAGCCCGGGGGAAAGCAACAAGAGCACAGCAGTGTTCTCCCTGTGTCTTGCAAGTTTTGAACAAATAACCACATGAATCAGAAGAGCTGACATTGTATCTAACAAGTCTTTGATAGGTATTTTTTCATGGTTTTGTCAAGTTTCCTTTTGAGTACATGTACATTTTCAACATCCTGTAGCAAGTAGTTTAAAAACTGGAGAAAGGCTTCCCCACATAGTAGCCTTTTGCACAAAATCAAGGATGAAATGAATATTTGTTAGCTGTTGTGGTCTAGAATATTTATATAATCATCCTATTTCTCATTTTTGTCATTTGTTAAAAAACCAAATGACAGCCAGAAGCCAAAACAAGCCTTAAAATGCAATTATTCTTCATCTATATAAATGCAAAGTGACAGCTTGATGAATCCAAACTAAATTTGTGAGTTAATGAAAACATAATAATAGTGCTGTATGTTCTAGAATACTAATTCTTTTCATTCTTCCACCTCACTTTCATCTATTCTTTCCTTCTTTGTTAATGTCTTGCTTTGCCTATCTATTACACTTTGTATTTTTTAATCCTTGCATGTTTTGATTTCACTGAAGCTAGATACATATGATCATGATTTCTTTAGAAACTTTTAAGACGTTAGAGAATATTAAGAGGAAAGTTGAGTAAAGCTGTGGTAGGTTTTACTCAAATATGTCAATTGCTTTGCTGGTTCTGTGTCGCTCCAAGTGTCTTTCTGAACTAAATACCAAAATCATATTCCCTAACTATTTATCCAATGGGTAGGGTTTTGATCATCTGCCAAGTTTCAGGAGAACCAGAGCATGGTGACAGGCTTTATATGCAATTGGCATTCAAAGCTGCCACCTGGATATTTTTTTCTGAGATAACCAAAAGTAGGCTGATGTAAATATTCTGACAAGATGCAGTGATGTAACTCTAAACACAACCCTGTGCTGCAACAGTCACCAAAGCACTTTTATCTCCCAATGTCACCTTTATCTTTAAAGTTACTTTGTAGGAGCCATCTGGTTCCTTTCAATATAAGTAGACCAAGATGTACCACTCAGCTGGCACTGGCTAATCAAATGCCAGCAGATAGCTTGCACATCTGCAATGGAGAAATACAGGGCAATATGCTAAGAACACCACGTGCACCATACACTAAGCCCTAAGGAATATTGGTGCTATTTTCCATACAAACAGCATTTCTTTGGCTGTGCATGTGTATCCACATATTCCCATGCTCTTCATGTGTTTGATACATTTAAGTATTGTATCCTCCAGCTTCTCTATTTGATATTGATAAGAATAAAATTGTGAATCCAGGCTTCAGACTTAACAGTGTGGCCTGAGTTTCTCTGCCCTTGCTCTTGAACAAGGATGTTTCTGATTAAAACTGCTATTGCTGGCTTAATAATATTAGTCTGAAACATTATGAGATATGAACTATGACATCTTTAACTATGCTGGGAAGACTCCTAAATGCAAAGGCTGTAACTGCCAAGCTCTTCTTTGACCAAAATATCTCCTTTCACTAGGGCAGAGAAAGGTAGAATAACTAGGTCAAGAAAATGTGGGCATGTACCCTGAGTCTGATCATCTAGTGTCTAATAAGAAAGATGAGGTCATCCTGTCTTGGACACCTGTTCTAGACTGAGATTGCTGGAAACCTTCTCTCAGTATCCCAGGGCCATGGCCAGTTGTGTTTGATTAGATACCCAAACCTGAGAAAGAAAAAATTAAAATCCTGTATCTCTTAGTGTATCTTGTCCCTAATAAAAGCCAGGTCTTCAAGTTAGAGCAGGAGGTGTACTTCTTTAATTCTCTCAGTGCAGTTAAAGCAACAGACTTGCTCCAAATTAAACCAGTTTGAAAACTTGAGGAACATTTCTGACTGGAAGTAGGTTGTTTGTACAGCAGGTAGCAGTGTTGGGCAACCAGACGAGCCTTCGTGCTGAGTCTCAAGGCTGAAGGTTGCTTTGCTGATTCCCACCATCCTCTTGAGACTATTCTCCTTTAAAAGCAAAGAGAAGGGGCCCTTTTTCCTTCAGGAGCTTCAGTAAGGTATGTGTGATATCTACATAGCTGCTGATGCTCAGGAAGAAACACAGACCCTAAATAATGCTCCTAGCCCTGAGTTCCTGTGTGCTATATGTACTTGACTGAAGCGGGGACTTGGAGTTGAAAGCGTAAAACCAGACAGCCATGACATATCACCAGGTTTTATCACCTCAGCAAAGGGATTTTGACTCTGTGCATTCATAAGTGGAGATGAAGAGCAATCTATGTGCAATGCACTGCCCAGTGTCTCATCAGGTCCCACTTCAGTACCAGAAGGTGAAATCTTATACACAGGAGTGTCAAAGGCAAGAGCTTCATTGATAGGAGAAAGCAAGCCAAGCTGGGTAGGATTTTCAGAGAATCATAGAATCATTTGGATCAGAAGGGACCCTTAAAGACCATCTACTTCCAGGACACATTCCACTAGACCAGGTTGCTCAAATCCCTATTCCACCTGGACTTGAACACCACTATGGATGAGGCATCCACAACCTCTTTGGGCCACCTGTTCCACTGCCCCACCATGCTCACAGTAAAGAATTTCTTCATAATAGCTAATCTAAGTCTACCTCCATTCTCCCTTGTCCTGCCACTACATGCTCTTCTAAAAAGTCCCTCCTCAGCTCTCTGGTCAGCCCCCTTTGGTATTGGAAAGTGCTATAAGGTCTCCCTGAAGTCATCTCTTCTCCAGGCTGAAGAACCCAAACCCTCCCAGCTTGTCTTTTTAGGAGAGGTTCTTCAGCTCCCTGATCATTTTGGTGGCTCTCCTCTGGGCCTGCTCCAACAGATCCATGTCTTTCCTGTGCTGAGGACTTCAGAAGTGGACACAGGACTTCAGGTAGGGTCTCACAGGATGGAGTAGAGGGGGAAAATCACATCCCTTGCCCTGCTGCCCACGCTGGTGTGGATGCAGCTCAGGACACGTTGGTTTCTGGGCTGTAAGTGCAGATTGATGGATCATGTCCAGCCTCTCATCCACCAGCACCCCCAAGCCCTTCTCAGCAGAGCTGCTCTCTGTCTATTCATTCCACAGCCTGAGTGAATACTGGAGGCTCCCCTGACCCAGGTGTAGCACGCTGTAGTTGGCCTTCTTAAGCCTCATGACATTCCCATAGGCCAGGTGCTAGAGCTTGACCAAGTCCTTCTGGGTGACATCGTGTCCCTCAGACGTGTCAACCACACCACTTCTCTTAGAGTTTTCAGCAAACTTGCTGAGTATTTTGTATAGACTGAGGTGTTTATTGCCATACAGAGTGTGGTATAATTTTGCTCTCAGATCATTATCTTTCTTTATGTATGTAGTGCAGATTAATCCACTATTGGAGAAGGCGTGTTGGGTAGGTTTAGAATAATATTTTGTTTTAAGAAAATGTTATGCCATCTGGGAATACACTGGTCAAATATTTCTTGGAAGGTTCCAGATACTGGATTTTGTTTTATCAGATTTGCACTTTAGGATTAATTTCCAATACAACTGATATCATAATGTCTTATGTGATGTGTCTCTGGAGGCTGTCATGTTCATTCAAGCAAGCTTTGTGTATTGACCAAGGTCTCTCGTAAAAAAAGCAATTTTAATCTGAAAGAATTCTATTTAATTCTTCCATTTTCAGATAAAATAATAAAATTCCTTTAATCTGTATGTTCTCTATTTATTTTAAATCCTGGCACTGCTTTAGGACTTCAAGCACGGCAGGCCAAAACGATATAAAATATATGTATAAAAGTATATATTTTAAGGAACAATATAATATTCACTGTGGCCTGATTTCACTCTATGAAGTCTGTGTTCCAGATGTGAGTGGCCAGTGTAGTTCTCCTCTACCCCTCTTACCTCACTTTTACTGTGATTTTTTTCATTTTATCCATTCTATATCCTCACCAGGAAAGGAATCTATAAGTTCATGACTTTTCTAAATGCCTTCTCTAATGATTTTTATCAGAAAGAAGGAATTCTTTCCCCTCTTCTTGAGAAAACATGTCTGAACACTGGACAATGGGATAAATTGTATTGTCTACCCACAGAGGTGGTGTCTGATCTTCCAAAAGAAAAGCTAGCATGTTGACTGAGGGTTTTCCCCTCAGCACTCAAGACAGAGGAGATACTACAGGAGTTGTCTTACTGAAACTTGACTCAGTACCTGATATCTACAATTTACCTTCTACTTGATCATTTGTGTGGGCATCAGACTGACAGGTACGGAGGCGAGAGCACTGATGTTCAAAGGCAAGGCCACCCTTACCTTCTGTGAAAAGTACAATGTAAGAGGAAATGTAACATTACCTACTAAAGCTGATTGTTCTTTTGAGGTCATTAACCTGATCTTACAGCAAACAAAGTCATTTATAGTCCTTTTATTGTTCAGACATTTCTAAATTGAGCTTTCCACTTGTCACCAGCCATTCTTAATAATAAAGGAGAAATAGTGCAATCTTCTCCACTGTGGACTTTTTACCAAAACAAAAAGCACATTTAGATGAATCAAGACTCAGCACCAAAGCGTATCTTAAAAACTTTATATTTCAAAAGCACAAACAAAATTTTTTTATTGTTATTTCTTCCAATCAATATTATTCTGACATGGAAAAATATTACCAGTAATGAAAGCAAGTAATTTTTAGGTGTCTTCCACACCTTCCAGAAAATTATGTCCATCATTGATTTGTATTTTCCACTTTCAAAAAAAGAAACTTCTTTCTTGTAAATCAATTCATTCTCTTCTAGTCAAATTAACACTGTCCCAACTAAGAGTTAGGATAATCTGCCCTGATTGCATACCCAAAAATGGACTAGCACAGCTCGTCACCTCATGGAATCAGTAGGAAAGATTCTTTAAAAGGACAGGGAAAAATAAATAACAAAAACTGGTCAGTTCTGAACTTATAACTTCTCTGAGTTAAACTTACTTTAAAAAATCACAATACAGCAGAAAACTTTCTTTTCTTTACCTCATCTAAAGTTTTCTCATTTTACTTATTTTGCCAGCTGCAAAGTCCTCAACATTAAAAGACGTTGTCTTCACACATATCTCTTCTTTCTGGTTGAGGCGACCTTACACAATGCAGTCACACAGGAAGGGATTTTTATTTTTTTTTTTGAGTTTTAGAGAACACTTGTGAGATTCTCTTGCTGTTTCCAGAAACTGCTTCCACCATTTCTCATGACCACTTCAATCAGATATTGAATAGCTAGTATAAGATTTGTATGAACATCCAATCTTCAAATGCCCTTGATCTATCAGCCAGTACTTGGAAGCTATTGTAGCACTATGAAACACTAACTCTAATTTCATTTTAACCCAAGTGGACCTCAATATTAGTTCATATTTTCTGAGATGCTCTAATTTTACTGGGCTGAAGATCAGTACTTTTTAGAGACAAACTGCAAGACACTGCTTTGTGTTTGTGATCCAAAGCTAATTTTAAGAGTTGCATGTTGTCAAAGCACAAAGTACTTCAAGTTATTGGGCTCAGACAAACTCCCATATCAGTTGTTCTTTGATCTCTTAGAATATTGTACACGTCATGGAAAGGTACACTTGCATGCAGATGAAAAAGGCATATCATCTCTATAGGTCTTCTACCACAGATTCCTTCAAACATTTCTGTAGTTGAATGTTCTCATCTCTGTTCTCTTCTGGTGTTCCCAGAGTAACTTCTGAGTGCATCTCCATTTGCATTGACATATGTTGCTGTTGGATTAAAATTACATTATGCACAAAATCTGCATTCATTGGTATTAAAAATTCTGTATATTTTTACAAGTGCTCAACTTATTTGGCATGTATCTGGGATTAGTACATATTACTTACTCTGTTGCAACTGGAATACAAAGATTATATTAATTACTCTCTCAATATACCAGTTGCTCACAGGCAATTTTGCACAGTTGCTCTGAGCCTTAAATTATTTCTTGGCACTCTCCAGGCTGATATGACCATTGTGCCATCAACAACCACTTGAATCGAAAGATGACAGTGTCATCTCAGTAATTTGTTGCTATCATGTAGACAGTAAGTCTACAGCTGAAGTTTTCTGTCAAAGGTTTATTCAGTGTTTGTAATAGTTTGGGGACAGAAATCGCTTCTTTCTCTGTCTGTAACATTAAATATAGTTTTTGTGGTGATTATATATTGAATACAAAGACCCCTACACAGCAGCTTACACAGTTCTAATGTGAAGGGAGATGCAGAATATAAAGCTGATGGTGATGATTCTGTATTTTGCCAGCCTATATTCATAGCCACAATGGGTATAATCAGTTAATTTGCTCACAATTACTGTTAAAAATGGGTGAGAAGAACTTAAGCACAGAGGAGGTGATAAATATACTCTTCAACCAGCTGATCTCAGGGTCAATATGGCACCTTTAGCATCAAATTTGGTCAAATTATATTGACCAGAAGTGTCATAGAAATTATTCTGAATTCTGAGAGTAAGAGCCTTGGCCTCAGGCCAGTTCTGGAGCTCTTGAGCTTTTCTGAGAAGATGAGTGTAGTGAAGAAGAGGAGCACAGTCTGCTCTGGGACCCAGCCCAAGGCTTGTGGAATGAACTCCAGGTGCAAGTGCAAAACACTTCAATCTTAATTTGTCATTTGATTATATAGAATATGCATATCATTTTCCCCATAAATTTGTTTTGAGAAGATAAGATTAAACAAAACAACCCATACCTCTTGCCTCACAACTCAAATTATAATTCCTGGATTGGGATGATCTGTGGTTTCTGTCAGAGTTTGCAATCACGTAGATATATTATTTAAAAAAAAAAACAAACAAACAAATCACAGTATTGGAAGGCATACATCTTTCTCTTGGGAAAGAAAACAGCATAAGAGAGCACACTGGAAATGGCTAGTTAAATTGCTGAATGTGTTACTAGAAGATCTTTTGATATTGCAGTGTAAGTACAATAATAATATGGCAGGATAGAGTAAAATTAACAAATCCTGCACAGGCTCTGAACAAATATTTTGAGCACACAGAGCAGAAAAAATCCTCATTACAGTTTTCTATTTCAATGGTGTTTTCCACCAAAAAAAAACATAATTTGGGCACAATTGTGCCTTCTCCTCATGTGTTGCAGAACCAGCTAAGATGCAATCTTACTGTGCCTTCTAGCACACAGTTCACTGTGTAGCTTTTCTGGAGTTACACAGATCTAAACTACTGCCTGACCAGCAGGTTTTTTCCTGCAACTCACACAATGACAGCAATAAGAAACACTGAATGTGCAAGCCAAGGAGCTCCATCAATGACAGTCACAAAATATTGTAAATATTTAGCCCTTGTTTTGCCAAGTTGACAAAACACTTGTAATGTGGCATGAGATAAGCAAGCATCTGAACTTATAGTGCATCAGCTCTTCCAAAGTAAACACCTCTGCATGTGGCTTTGTCCTGAAGCAGAGGCACAGCTCGGGTAGGTTATATTGCATGCATTGTGCAGCCTCCTCCTTCCTGCTATAAGAATGTGCACATTTACTACTGCATAGCCAATGACGTGCAGATCGCCACAAAAAATTCCCCTTGATAACTGGCCGACATGCTTACATGTATAACATCCCATAACCAACTATTCTTCAGGGACTCAGGGTGATCACTCCTTAAAATGTTGGCCCACTGAGTGTGGATGTGCTGAAACACCTTGGAGCACACTAGACATTTTAGTCCCCTGTTCTCTTCTGGCTTCACTACAAATGCCGTACATACATTTTTCCCTCATTTTTTTTTTAATTACATGCTGCTCCAAATGCAATGTTGTACCATCCAATTGCAAGTAGTATCATGCGTGTCAGTGTGGTGGGAGAAAAAAGACAGCCACGCTACCTGGTGGTGAGTCTCATCTGCTAACCACGTTTTGATATTATCTGAAGGATGTGGAACAGGCGTGGTTAAAACTTCCAGGCATCTATACCTGCAAGACAGTGATACAGGCACGCAACTATTCTTGTCTGCAGGAATAGATCAGACATTAATGCTTTGTAATATGTATTCCAGTTCCAAGACAGGCATCCACTATTTCTAAAGCCATTTAAACATTTTTTTTTTTCCTTCTTTTCACTGTGGACACTTTTCTCAATGTTTTCCCTAGCTCTTCTTTAGCCTGAGTGGTTTCTAACCTGCAAGAGTTTTAAAAGGACTGGATGGACATTAAGAAAACTATGATTTCTGCACAAATATCATTTCCAAACAAAGTGATAACTTGTGGCATGCTACTACATCTGTAGTTTAAAAAATTATTCCTATGTATTCTTTCCATAATTAAAAATTGATAACTTCTTTTATACAAATCAGGCATAATGATTAGTCATTAATTAAATAATAAGTTTACTTTTAATAGAAGCTCCACTTACATACTGCACCTTCCAAATATTAAGTATCCTGAGTTATCATCCTATCCAGGACAAGTTTATTTCTCAGTTCAAGAAAGCCTTTGCTGCCATGGGCAGCTATCTGTAGGAAAGCTATGCTGCCAGGCAGAAAAGTAGTGGCATAGAGAGAGTTAGCAGCATTAACTGTTGGTGGGTGTAGGGCCACTACTATTACTTTGCTCTGCTAATGGTATAAATAGTACGACAAAGGAAATTCATTCCATCAGCCCGACTTCCCTTTTTCATTTTTTTCTTGTAAACTCTCCAGCTTAGAGTGAAAGACTGCTTTCATAACATCCATGGATTATGAAATGAAATTAGACAGCATGACATGCAGTTCATCTCTGGCCTGATAAATATAGGTGGCCTTGAATGCAGAACCTGTGAAAGCATGGGGTAAAGTCACACTGAGGATAGAGAGGCAGCTGTTAGAGTAAGATTAAAAAATGTCATTTATAGTGGCAGAAAGACATCAGAGAGTAAGGTGTGAGACTGGATCTGCGGGGGACTGTGGCAGGAGCTGCGAGAGAAGAATTGAGAGAAATGTCAGTGTCTTACACTAGGTCATAATATCAAACACTACTTTGTTACAACAACAGTTGGAAAAGAAAAATTAACAGCTTCTTGTAAACATAATTTATCTGAGAAAATCTGTGTTAGACTTTTATCCATTGTATGGTTTACTCTCATCCTGACCCCTCTTCCACCAGAAATTTATACACTCATCAAGAAATGTACACTACCTTCTACATGCATATATCAGCAAACCTCCAAGGAAAACCAGAGGACAAAACAATGCGAGGCTATCCACTGTCTTTTCTTAAAAAAAAAAAGAGGGAAAAGTAATGTTAATTATATGGGAGAGGCTAGGGTCGTTAATAAATTGATGAATTACATATGAACTCATAAATATTGCTCTATTCCTGAACTGTCACAGATTTTAAGAAATATTTCCTGGAAATTTTTTAGGGGAAAAGGGCTTCTGACTTCAGCATTGTTCCTTCCTCCCCTTCCTCCTTTTAGCCCTCACCCTCTTTGTCCTCTTTGTTCCTCTTGCTTCATTGCATTCCCTCCTTTTCCTGGAATTCTGCTCTCATATCCTGGGCATGGCCTGTCCTACCACTGGCTATTTCCACACAGCCTTGATTCCTCTGGATATCAAAGCCTCTGTCCATCTGCCATTGGTACTTCTGCTGCTGCTCCAGCTGCTCCTGAGTTCCTGCTGCTGCTACCTTCCATCTCCACACAACAAGAGTCCCCTGCTTCTGCCTCCTCACCACTTCACAGCTGTAACTGATTTAAGACAAAATGAAAATAAAACCATTTTGTCAAACAAAATATTCTCTGTGATTCAAGAAGCAGCATTTGGTTTCTATTATACTCACCTTTTTAACCCTGCTTGGCATAGTCCTAAAGAAATGGCATCAATACATATTTATACTGCTCAACAAATGCTACTGCTCCATACCTTGCATTTCTTCCTCCAAAATACCAAAATAGCAATGTATTTGGTGGACTCAGAAATGGTTTTCTGGGAAGTTTCATTTTTTTGTTTAATATCTACTCTGAGAACCACAACTAGTTTGTATTGGTTTTAACTAAGTACTTTGAAGAAAAACAGGCAAGGACAGCTCTTAAAATGTTTATAGTCTGAGGCCAGTTAAACAGTGGTTTTAGAATCAATTTAGATTAAAAATCAAAGTATAAAAGAATGGAACAAAAGTTCTGAGTTTGAACACATTTATTTCCACAAATTTCATATGAAACTTGGAAAAAACTCAGAAACTTGTGGTCAGAACTTATAAGAATATGCCTTATCTTTTTTAAAGTACAAAACTACTCTTCATTCACTTTAAGATGAAAAGGAAGCTATTTTCTTCTTGCTTTCTGAGATGAGGGCTTAGAAAACTTATTCTGAACAACCTCTGCACTTTATAGTAGAATTTTTTTTAAGTTTGTGGTAATTGCTCTGCATCATTCTGCTAACCCTATGTACATGCACACACCCAGGAGAAGAGGAAGTCCTGTTCTTATCATCAGCTGAACCACAAAGTAGTTTGCGTCTCCTACTTTCTTACTTCTCGCATTTTGGAAAGCAGCAAGAAAAAGAAGCACGTATATTCTTTTGGGTAGACCATTTCATGGTGGTTTTTTTTTTTTTCAGATGCAAATGCTTTAAGTTTGACAGAAATAAAAGAACTTTGAAACTAAAACAAGTGGCTTGGTTTGCAAAAATGCAGCACACCTCTGAATTACTACAAACTTCAAAGTGATCTATGAATGCTCATCAGCTCTAAAAATTAGACCAATTATTTCAAGTTTCTACATATGAATAAAGCTGATTAAACATTTCTTTTTTTAGCAGAAAGTTTCTATAGTAAACAGCTCAGTTCAGGTTAAATTGTGAGTGTTTTTTCAAGGGCATATGCTAATTCCAAAGGAGAATTAATGTTTTCCTCATGAGAAAATTAGCAAATTCTTTTCATGTCAAAGGAACATTTCAGAACAAATACTTTAGTTATGTTTTGAATTATGTTATTTCATTTTGATGTTTCAGCTTTTTTTTTTTAAATGAAGGCTAAAATGCCTTTTTCAAATGCATTCTTAAAGAAATGTTGCACATTTCCTAGATGAAACAGTAGAATGCCATGGAGAAGCAAACAGAAAGCAGGTCATGCCATGCTTCTTCAAGACTTTTAGTAGAAAGAGATCCTGTAACACCAGAAAAATCGACACATTTCAAAACAAAAATATTGAATGGATAAAAATATTGAACAGTTCTTTTCAGGTTACTTGCATAATGTCCATTTATACATACTTCCAATTAGAAGCAGGTAGAATAATTTTCCACAGAATACAGAGTAAAATGGACAGAAAAAGTTGTCTCAGCATGAAAGAAGATACTTAAAGAGCTTTGGCTGAGCACCTGACCTTCCAATGGAATATCTCCATAGATTCGTTTTATAAAAACCACTGATCCTTCCTGAATAGGAAGGAGGGGAATTGCTGCACCACATGTGCAGTATGCTCCAGGGTAAATCATCATGCTGCACTGAACACATGCAGATATTACAGCTTATGTGCCACGGTGGTCTTGTCCATCATAAACTTTTCTGAAGTGAAGGAAACATGCTGTGACTATTGAACCTCAGCAACAGCTGTAAAGGAAGCTGGAAAAGCAGCAGTGGTGGAAACAGCTAAAAGAGACTGGCAGATGCTGAGAGCAAGGTTTGGTAGGCTGGAACCAGAATGGGTGACTGCTCAGCTCCATTTCTTTCTTCTGGTGAAAGGCTGGCAGGGAGCAAGTAAATCTACATGCCTCCACCCAGAGCACCTCTTCTGATTTCCCCTATCTACACATCAGATGTGTCTGGCCTGATGCCAGGCAGACAGACCAGGCAGACCCCTTGTAGGCCATGCACTGGTCCTAGACTCACTCTGTCTTTAGTGAGAAGAAAGGAGTATCTCTAAAGAGGAATTCGAGACCCTTATGGACTGAAAAGTTATCTCCTTCACCACAATGAACATGAAGGGCAGTTAGGTTTCTCTCTCCAGATATTTCCTAAGTGGGAATACTTTTGAAACTAAAGAATGAATTTAGCCCAAAAAGGGTTTCAGCAGACAAGTGGGATACAATGAGGCATCCGATAGAGTAGGCAGCTGGTATCCAGTAAACTCTGTAACTGAATTTACATTCAATCCATTTCAAAAATAATAACATCTTTCCTGGCATTTCCTGTCCTCAGATAAATATGTATTTGAAGCTCAAAGATCAAAAGGACATATTCCAAAATACAGTCTGTTGTATTAAATAATGATACTAATCTTGTTTTGTTTTACTACCCATAGTACTGTATACTTCTTTTTGCATGTCAACACACAAGTTTCTCTCTATAAATACAACACCACACCATTGTACTACTTCCCCTCTGCCTAACCTGATGTCAGGAAGCTTCTGCATGTGGAGGTATTTTTCTCATCATGGAATGCACAAATTTCCCTTGTAAGCACACCAATGTTAGATGTTTTCTTCACAGAGGTAAAGGAAAAGTATTGCAAGGCTCTTGTTTACTTTGTGCTCAAGTGAGCTGTTGGGGCCAGAGCATATATATTTAAATGACAGCTAAACCATTTCCTGTCTCTGTCCGATAAGAAATTATTCCACCAGTGTAATAAGGGACATTTTGGACTTAGTCCTTTAAGATTATATATGGTTTGATGAATGTTATGACTTTTGTGGATTTCTTAGCTTACTAACTCCAGATGAAAGTATTTTTAGAGATGCGTGGTCTGTCCTTTGCAGGGCAAGGCAGCAGAGGGGAGGGATGGTGGTTAGGGCCTTGTCAGTTGCTGACCATTATTATTTCCCAAAGGCTGTCAAGAGTCAGGTGTAGCTTAACTCAGGACAACAGTTCTGTAGAGACCAGGGAAGTAGAACTCAGACTAAGGATTCCTTCCCTACAGCAGATCCATGTGAGCCTGGTGTGTTCCATGGACCCCTAGGTACACTTATGACCCAATAACAGCCCGGAGAAGAAGAGAGGCAATAACAAAGTAAATATATTGAATGGTAATAACATAACTCATGATAACAGTTATGAGTAGTAAGTACATAACTTACCATCATGAATAAATACTGGTTCGCTCCATTCACTCCAGATCTTGTTTGATATGCAAATCTCTTTCTTAACCCTCACTTGTGCTGCACATTTTTTTGCTGGCTTATGAAATGGATACTTATAGTTCTCTGCAGTGACATTTACAATCTATCAAGAGAGGTTTAGGGGATTATTTTAAAATATTTTGTGTTGCAGTTCAAACATATATAAACTAGGGATGTCAAATACTGCTATTTACATCGCTAACTACTAAGAAGAGATTTTCAGAACAAGTTCTTATGTCCAGATACAATTTGACTCTCATCTGATGTGTGTTAGAACTGAACACGAAGAGAGACTGGAACTGATAAGATGGAAGGAAGTATCATTTATGTCAGGACGTTAGGAATTTAAAAACACTGATTCCCCTTTCATTTTTTATCACACCACATATAGGATGAACACAGTAACTATGGAACTGCAAGTTTCAAGATTTTGGTGTGGGTAGTGTGCTACACTTGCTTCTCTGGTAGAATAAAATCTTGCATTTTTCAGCTGAAGGATGTCCACTATTTTTGTGACTATCCTGAAGCATCTTTAATTGTGCATATGAAAAAAGCAATCACTTCAAAAGATCAAGCCCAAACATGGAGTGATGGAGTTTAAAACAGAGGGATCTCTAAATCATCCCTAATCACTTTTTAGTACTGAAGCAAACTTCTATAAAAAAACAATGTTAAAAATTTAAGAAGTAATAAAAAAAAGATAGAAAACTCTCATTTGTAGAAATTAAAAGTGGTGTTAGAAGGCTGCAAAGAAGTAGAAAGTATGAATCTAATACACGGAGAAGCATGGAATCTTTGCTTCCTTGGCGTTAGGAAAGCATGATCTGTTCTCCTCGTACTGACTGACGTGGTGTGGATTTGACCCTGTCTACCATGTCACTTCTTTCTCTTCCCTTTAAGACTTTTCCAGTCCTGTTGTCTATTAATATTTTGTGGTGCCCAAAGCACAATATGAAACTTCAGGGGAAACTCAGCATCTAGACAGGCAAATTAGTCACAACCTGCATCTTACTTGTGACATGCTGGTCATATATACTTGAATAACATTTGACCTTTGCCTAAGAATGATTGACTCGGTTTGTGGTTGAATGCAATCCACAGACCTTTCTTCTGTGTTGACTCCTATACTTTAATTCCTTGTTTTCTGTTGACATATTTGACCTGCATTTCCTTATCATAGGGTTTTCCTTATTACTGAGTTTTGCTTTGTTGATTTCAGACTTAACCAACATTTCAAATTCTAATCTTGTTTCCCATAGTACCTGACAACCTTTCCTGGCTTTCAGACAATACTTCTTTTCCTATAACAAAAAAAGTCAATACAGTCTGTGTGATAATAATGTACAATTCAAATTTAATATAGAAGACAAAAACTTCCAATTCACTTCAATGCAAGCCTGACTCTGAAAGATTTAATAAAATGTATTGACTTTTCATTTTTACCAGAAAAACAAGTTGGATTGTTCATTAAAACAATGGGATTTCTTTAAAGTTTGTTTGAGATTAAATTCTGTTAAGTTTGAGGGATGTTTTGTTTTTATTTGTTTGAAGTTATGTTATACAGAATAAGTGTACTACCAGGGAAACTGATTACCTTATGATCTGTTATTTTCACTTGGTACAAAAAACACTTTTTCCTTGCCGAGCCAATCGTAGGTGGAGGCTTCCAGTGAATTTTAATACTTCTGTTTTCAAAGGAAACTGAGACGTTGATTGGCGGGTTCAGCTTCTCTGAAAAATAAAAAGCACAGAGAGACCTTCTGTACCTCATGCTCTTTCTTGTATTTAAACTGATGCAAAACAAATGAAAGTACATTAGTTCTTAAAATACACAGCTGAGTGTTTTGGAGTTTGCCACACCCAAAGGAGACATTCTAGTGAGTGACACATTTTCTTTGAAGTTGCTGTTCAGTAAGTGTCTCAAAATAAAGGGACGTGGTTGGGGTTTTCCACATATCTTTCTAGGAAAGGCAGAAAGAGTGGGCAGGAGAAGAAGGCCCTCTCTGAAGTCTGTGCTGGTGTTGAGGAGACCTTGAGTCTGCTACTGGCTCCATGTCATGTAGGATACCTGTGTTTTGTCTACCCACAGGCCTGGTGTTATCACTGTAAAAAAATGGAATTTCATCTCTCACTGAGGGGTTACAGCAGGGACACTTAAAAAGTCTTCATGGAATCTTGGAAGGGTTTGGGTTGGAAGGGACCCTAAGGACCATCTAGCAATAAATCCCCTGCCATGGGCAGGGCCACCTCCCACTAGACCAGGTTCTCAAATCTCCATTGAATCTGTCCTTGAACACTTCCAGGGCACCCACAATTTCTCAGAACAACCTGTTGCCCAGAGAATTCGTCTGATTCAATACATGAAGATTTCTTCAGGTGCTTAAGAAATATCTCTCTTTCTCTGTCCTGTAAAGGAGCAAGCAAGCACTTAGTATGGAGGAAGTACAGGACTGGAAGCAAGGGACATTTGGGTCCCCAGGATTTCAGCCTTGGATTCATATAAGCAAGTCTATAGCTGTTTTTTAGCATGGCAAATGTTGTAGCACTGCTCCTGAATGTGTGCTCAGTACTCAGGCATCCTCAGTCCTTCTCAGCTGCTGCTGCATTTCTATGAAAGGAAGAACTCCAGCTGGAGTTTTCTGAAAAAGCCCTCCCAGCAGAGGCAGAAGTGCACAGCAGGTTTCTGCAGGCAGGGTCAGTGAGGTCTGGGGGTGACACAGCTGCAGTGTGGTGACAGTGAGAAAAGCCAGAGAGAGGCAGAGAGGGTGAGGGGCAGCACGACTGGTCCATGCAGCCTTTGAGGGTGGAGGCACACCATGAGCCACGAAGACTCGTGAGCCATGAGAAGAGTAAGCAGCAGGGTTCTTTTGTTTAGTCTCTGAAATACTGCTGCCAGACCATTCTCCCTTCTGTAAGGATGTCAAGAATAGCCAGAAATATCATTTCATCCTTTTTTCATATGTCAGATTATAGCTGGTTCTGACTGCAGGGTAAAGCTTTAGGTAAAGCAAACAATTCTAATGTCTTAGAAAAGGTTAGATGAGATCTAACTCAGAATAATGATCTAGAGTTTTGAATTATATTTTTGCTATCCCTTGAGCTATGACTGATTCCCAGGTTACAGGTCTGGAAGATGATCAACATGTTAAAGACTTAAAAGGCATTTGAATCTGCAATCTTTGCTAAATTTCAGGTGAATTTCTTACCCATGAGATTAATTCAAACTTCCCAGAGAAGTTAGGAAAAGTAATTTCATATGATCATTCAAAACTGTTGATAATTAAAAATAACTGCCAAGATATTTTTAACTTCAAAAATAAATAAAAGTGCTACTAATGTTTGAGAACATTCTTAATTCAGGTTATAAATGAGACTATTCTTAAATTCAGGTTTATAAATGAGACTTGTGACTATTTATACTCTTTCGTAATAACACTTGCTCATCACTATAAAAAAAAAGGATAGAACAGAAAAAATGGAGACATTTGTATAATGCTTTTGAATATTGTTTTCTCACATTAGCCTATCTTTTCTTTTAATTAAAATTATGGATAAACAATGTTATTTAATCAGACAAAAAAAATTTAAAACCTTCAACCCTAATTGATTTTGTTTAATCTTTGTGTAACATTCACACTAAGATGAATGCCTAAATAGTTAGAATTAATATTATGACTTTGTGACACTTATTTCCTTTTTTGCTTTCCATGAAGTAACCAATAAATAAACTTTTCATAATATATAATAATAGACAATACTTACCTATTGTCTGAGGTGTGAAAGCTTTGTAATAAGACAGTCCTCTTGAACTATTTCTCAAATTTCTCACAGTTATATTTAAATTTATTTTCCTTGATGGCTGGAAATGTATTTCTTTCATATAGCATCCAATATTTTTCTTCCTTGCATTTTTTATATATTGCTGGCATGCAAAAACTTTTCCTACATGTCTATGAGAAGGAAATATATGTTTTTTTAAATCAAAGACTTAGGTCCAAAATCATGGTTTCATACTTACTTTGCTAAACATCCTTACCTGTATGAGGTAAAGATCTGGATATCTTCAGGAGCTTCTGCTTTGATGTGCCAGGTGCAATTGAAAAAAGAAATGTTATATATGATGCACAAAAGATTCTGAATGTAGACTGCAACAAAGAAATGGTAAAAAGAAAGAGTCATGTTTATTTTACATTGATTTCCTAATAACAACATGATGGTTGCCTTTACAAACCCATTATATTGGCATATTTCTAGAAGCATGAAAAACTATGTGAGGAAAAAAAGGTCTTTTTGTTTTTTCAACAGTGAAAACTGGGAAGCACACCTGCTACTGACACCGAAGCCTTACTAGCCCATTTAAAAATAAATTAAAATCTCTGATCTTTTAAGAATTGTTGAAATCATGTGATACAGAAGGCAATCTTCATGAGACATGAGTTGCTAGGGAAAATGAAAAGAGTGTTTGGGTCATACTGACATCTTGCTCAGCAGAGTTGGAATTTTATACATCTGAACACATCTAATAAAGGACATAATTCTGCAATATCTCAAGGTATTATGAAGCATATTCTTAACATATCCATACAAAAAAATGTAGCAGAAGATAAAAATGAGATTTCAGAAACTCTCAAAATAAGAGAGAACACTATCATAAATGCTTGGATGTCCTAACAACAAGTAGGAAATAGCTGACCTGGAGGTGCCTTGTAAGTAAATTCTGTCCAGTCACTCTCCTTAATTACATCTTCTGTTTCTTTTGCAAAAAGTTGTGTCTTAACTTTAGCACTAAAACCAGAGTATAATTTAAGATGTATTATCTTTTCTTTCTCCTGCAGTCTTTCCTAAGAGGAGGAAGAAGAAATTCCATGAAGGTAGACAGTTCTAAGTATTGAAAGGGGAATCATGCAAACTCATCTAAAATGATACAATATTTTATTTTATTTTACTTTACATTATGTGCCACCTCTGAAGAACTTACTTTCCTTTCCTTAGTGGTATTGAAGAACTTATAAATCAAAATATACTTCACAGTGTATTTCTTGTTTTCTTCTTTTGTCAGGTTGTTGTTCCAGGACAAAATAACTCTTGAATCATTCTTGGTGGCCCAGAGAACATTATGTAGCCTAAGTGCATCTGCAATTACAATAATATTACGTAGAGAGAGGATCCTCCACTGTGTACACGAACAAATTGTCTCAGCAAGGCTTGCATGCCCAGTAGCTCTACCAGGACCTCTGTTCTTGCATGGAGCAGGAATTGCTGAGCTTTGCTGAATATGATTTTCAGCAGTGGGATTCATTGCAGCTCTCAAAATTAATTGATTTGCTTTTGCCTGTCTTGGACACCTCTCCTACTGCAGGTCTCTGTTTCTCTCTATGGGCTGTAGAAGGTGCCTTGACAAGTTCAGATTGGACATCTGGGATGGTTAGCATAGTATGAACTGTTAGTACTTTACTTACCCTTTATGTCTTCTTGTCCACTTGCCAGGATTGTGGAAAACAGTGTCTTACATTGGAAAAAGCTTAATATCAGCAGGACAGGAATGACTGCAACACGTGCCATAGCAAATGTTTTGGGGCACAGGTCTGAGGAAACTGAAACTCTTCAGTTCCAAGTTTGGTTGAAAAAGTAGTTAGAACATGATGTTTTCATTTTGCATCTGTGAAATATTAGGAAAGGGTCACCTAGATGCTTAAAAGGTGTCTAAAGTACAAAAAGTAAATATGAAACATGTTTGACAGGTCTTGTTGACTGGTGCCTGCTGTTCCCAGGATGTTTGTATTCAAGGCCACTCTTTAACTGGGTGCCAGGGCCAGAGAGAGCGTGTGCCACAGAGCCCTGGTTTTGAGTGCCAGCACAGCTTTGATTGCTAGCCAACACCACAGATATGACACTACTGACACTGCAAGGGTCAGTAGTGTCATAACCATGACACTGACATAACCATGTCTACATTTAAGCCCAGTAGCTCCACTTGTATGTGTTATCTGGCCTCCTGTGACCATAGAGAACTGTCATTTCTAGACTGTGACTTGTGTTACCTGGTTTAGGAGGATATAAACCATAAGAAGAGATGAATCCTGCAATTTGAAAAAGTATCAGCAAGAGAATTTCAGGTGTTTGCTAAATTTGGAATACAGTGAGCAAACAGATTCATACTGGTCAAAGTAGGCTTTAGCAAGATAGCATTTCCCTGAAGGGTCTCATTCAGAGGTTGCTTTAATGTAAAACAACATTTGATGCCTTCTGTGTTTCTATGCCTCCGTGTTCAGAGACTTTTGCTCACTAACTGATTTATCTTGGCTCTGATTATTTTTACTTTTAAATTCTCAGACATATTGTATCCAGGGGTCAGCACCTGGAGCCATATCAAAATGTTCACAATACATTGGCTAATAAGTGTTACTGGTCACGTAGCAGAAAAATGTGTGAATGTTCAGCACATGAAAAAAATCTGCAATGAGGTTTCCTGGAAAAAAAGAAATACACATGCACTTAAAATTACATACATAAACAGATTAATTTATAATGTTATTTTATGACAATGCAGTAAAAAAGAGACCACTTAAGGAATGCTGCCCTTGTTTATGAAGTGCTGTGAAAAAATCATAACAAAAAGCTGTAAGGCAGAGGCTTCCCCATTTGGCTCATTCTGGAGTGATCTCAGCTGCAGCACCAGCAGCAGCTATAGTGTGCAAGGCACAATATGCACATGGCTAGACAAAAAAAGAGTAAATTCTCCTGGTTGGTGTGCCCAGGTAAGAAGCCAATTCTAATTGTCTGGAGAGGGAAGGGGTCAGCTGTGCCATTAATTGTGCTCCTAGAACAGTATGGTGTGTGGCAAGAGGAAAAAGGGAAAATATAAAATAAAAACAGGGAAATTTTGATGGTTTACTGTTCAACACGTAGTGGCTCATCCCCCTCCATGGAATGGAGCAATCAAAAACAGTCCTAGGAACATGTAAGTACTTTATTTAAATTAGCAGAAAGGGAAAAATGAGGATGGAAAACACTAAGCTAGTTAAAACCCTTGTGGCTAATATTAACACTATTTTTTTGGAAAACACAAGTCAAAAGGGGATGTGGAACAGGAAAAGAAACAAAAGTCTTACAGTAGCAACAACTTTTGGTGTTAGAAACAAAAACGGACATAATTTCTTCGGCAATATAAATGCATTTAGTTGGAGAGAGGACACACAGATAAGGAAGATTTTTAAAGTAACTCTGAACAAGCTCGGAAAAAAGCCAACCAACCTGAGTCTAAGAAAGACATTTCAGGTGAGACCAGTGCTGTTTCCCCGAGGTGAGTTTCTCCTAGGAGTACCTTTTGTACAATGAGCACGTGCACCTTCTCCCACCGACGCTGCGACGGTGGACACTGTGAGCAGGCTGCAAATAGGACCAGGCAAATGCATGGAAAGCAGGTGTGTGGAAAGCTACCAAAAGGTATTCGAGATGGATGCACAAGCTCACGTCCCTAATTCAGCAGCTGTAGGTTCTGGGGGAACACTTAGGGAACGGGCTGCAGGAGGTGGCCAGAGTTGTGGATTATTTCTGAGTAACACCTCCTGTTCTCACTGCTGCAGGCAGAACAGCAGAAGGACAGCTGGGATGACCCCACAGGGTATTTCTTATGTTTATATACAATTAATTAGTCCACAAAAAAAACAGTAAAGTGAAAGCACTGCAGCATAATTACACCCAAAGTGACCAGAAGGGAACAAAACCTGTCCATACATAAAAAGCTTTTGATTCGCAACTTGTCAAAGAGCACGTATTTTCATTTATGCCAGCATAGATGAGCTGAAAGACAGAACGTTTCTTCTCAGACACATGCAGACAGGACTTTGTGTTCCTCATCCTGTGCTACAAAGAGGTTTGAGTTAGCATAGGGTGCTGAAATTTAGTCGATGATGTGCAAAATAGAATTCATTGCCTGACAATTTTTTTTTCTAATAAGAATTTTCAGCTCTTTTGTCTCTGAAAAAATGCATACTAGCCAAATATACCTGCAGACAGTCCAGTTAATCTAGTGGGATAGAAATTATCTAAATAATCTAAATCATCTCAAAAATAACCATAATGAAAAAAAAAAAAAACAACACCAAAAAGCCCCCAAATTCTTTCCAAGCAGTGTCCTGTCAAAAATGGGGTTTAAAAAAAAAGTACAAAAAATACTATACATATTTTACCACTTCTTTTTCTTTTATTTGTCCCCCTCTCTTTCACTTTTGAGCTTCAACTACAGCTAATAGCTGTTGGTTGGTTCCCAGCAATGTCTGGTTTACGGTAGGGTAAGAGAAAGGGAAGAGAATTGACAGGATCTGCCAGCCCATCCACCACTGCAGCTGCAGAGGTTGTTTGTACAATGCCCACCTGGTGAATTTGGGAAGTAGACAGAGAAAGAAAAATGAAAATAGCTAAAACATGTTTCATAAAACTTAACAGCTGCTAGTTCAAATGGCAGGAATATAAACTATTTAATTTTAAATCCACACTATATATCTTTGAATAAAGCTATTTTTGAAAAGTTTCTCGGACTGATTATTATTTCCTCCTAAACGCAAAAGTTGATTTTTTAAGAAATTGTTTTTATATACATATATTTTCTTTGAAAAATAAATAGTAAAATTGTCAAAAAAGACAATTTCAGGTGGTCTTGAAGACTATATTATGCCAAATTTGGAAAGTAAATTCAACCATTAAACAATGAAATCTTTTATTCATTGTTCTAATGCACAGTCTTAGATGAAGGGAATCACTGGAACTGTTGATCTGATGAAGACTACTTAAAACTTAGACTTCATTTAAGGTTGTCAGGTCATACTTTTTAACGTTCCCCACCCCCCATCCCATATTTAATAGTAAAAAATGTAGAAATCGATCAATGAATGAATAAATAAGTAATACAGGTCAAATAAAGATTAAATCTCTGGTAGCTTAAGAGTCAAAACAGGAGTACCATTTACATTCTCTTTTTCAGAACTTACCTTAATTTTAATGCTTGTAAAACCCTGGGTACCTATGCATCATTTGGGCTGAGAAGCAGGACAGATCAGCACTGGAGAATGTCTTGGTTTAGGACTACAATGAGAAATTGATTCAAGAGACTTCCCTTTTCACAAGGCACTCCCTCAGAATAGCCCATTATGAGGGCCACTTCCCACTGAGGGGCTGGGGAACACCTCTGAATAAGCAAACACTGACTGGAACCTTACCCAAGGCCTTTGGACCTCTCAGGAGACACATCTCTGCATGAATAACTCAGAAGTCAGAGCTGTTACTATTTTTTCCTTTTTGTATATGGAAGAGAAAGGTATCAAAACTTTTTATGTATTTTAATAAGCTTTTATCTTTTAAGAAGTCAGATTAAAGAAGAAATTAAATCACACAGTTCAAGTGTGACCTATGGAATTAAAATCTCAGAAAGATCCTATCCTGCTTGCCATTGTTCTGCTGTTTTTTAGTAGCTAATATACATCTTTCAGTGTGCACCAAATTAAAAAGTCACAGAACTAATAAGGAAAAAGAACAAATAAATCTTGCATCTGGAACAGGTAGGATTGTCTGCTTAACTCTTCATATCTGAAGGTTTGCCCAGCATAGTCTCTGAAATTGTCCTTTTATCTAGTTTGCTTTATAAAGTAAGTTAATTTGCAGTTACCACAAATGCAATTGCAAGACACACTGACAACTTATGAATGTTGTTCTGGGGGGAGCTGACTGACTTGATAATAAGTCCGTTTGAAATCAACCACTTTATTCATACATACTGGTGTTTTGCATTCTAGTGTTCCATGTTAAGCTGGATTTGGAGGGGCAAGAATGGATAATATTGTGGTTGTTTTTTTTTTTTTATGGTGGTATTCTTTGTTTGTTTTGTTGTTGTTGTTGTTTTTGCTGGGGTTTTTTTGTATTTTGGCTTGGAACAGACATGACTCATTCTTCACATTAAAAAGCTTATTCACTAAGGATCTGACCCCAGATTTTGGTGCAAAAATGAACTTAAGGTGTCAAGACTGCATTATTTATTGCCTTTTCAAAAATTGCCAAATTTGGACAAAGTGTTTCACAATCCCTTCTGTAAAGGGCTGAAGAGATCAAGTAATATAGTTTTTATCATTTGCTAGCTGATGTGATCCTTTCCAGAGCATAGAAATTGGCTCTTCTTCTTTTCTTTTCCCCATCTTTAGATACTGGACACACAGCAGAAAAATGCTGAAAAAGGAAGAATCCCATAAAACACCTTCTATGCTTATTCAGTGAAGTGGTAGAAACCTAAAGATCTTCACTCTCATGCCAGGCAGAGGCTATTAAAGTTAGCTGTGGAAATAGTTTTATTCTTTCAGTATGTATTAAAAATACATGTTTCAAAGAAAACACAAACAAATGAACAAACAAACAAAAAAATCCAACTATAGAAATGTCATTGAGAAGATCAGTGGAATGTTTCAGCTTGTTAGTAGCAAAGTCTTAAAAACTGCTGCTTTGTCTTTTGGGTCCCTCTTTCTTTCAATAAAATATTTTTGACAGTGATTACTCTGACTGACTTATATCTAGAATTTTTTTTTTTTTTTTCCTTTGGTTAAAGCTAGATAATACAATTATTCAAGGTAAGCCCAAACCAACAAGCTTTTACCTCAAGTGCTTGAATCCAATTGCTTCCTTGTTCTGGTGTTTATCAGACATGGTCTTATGGTGGGGATGTACAAAACCCACATTTTTCTAATGATGAACTGAGATAAAGGAAGGTAAATGCTTCTGGAGAACTTTGACTATATTTAGAACTATGTTTTAAGTGAGAAGAGTGTGACTTATGGAATTCCTTGGAATCTCAAATACAATGGTAATAGTGGCAAACCTGACCACAAGCTCAGTACTCAATTTTTAAAATGTAGAAAACCTCATTTCCCCTTGTGTCTTCTGTTTGCTAGAAAAACATGCAAATTTGGCTGGTTAAGGTGAGGTTTGTACTTTGAATTAATGTTAGCACCTCAACAATTGCAGTATGTTTCTTCCTCTTCTCTTACACCATAACCCAATGCCAGTACTGACTTCAGAGAAAAGAAGTTAATTACTTTACACACATTTTCTGGAGTTCTCTTAAAATTTTAAATAATTAAAGATTTTTATTTTATTTTTTAAATTTTCATATGTTGTTAATTTATTCAGGAAAGCAGGAACGGTAGGAATTCAACACTTTTTTCCCATCCTTAATAGACTCCCACACTGAGTTGCACAACAGTTTCAGTCCATCAAAGTGATGCATTGGAACCACACGTGGATTTGGGCTAATCAAAAAAAGTAAATTGTAATTAAAAATATCCATAAAGCCAGTGCACTCTGCAGTTACTTCACCAGGGTTTAGGTGCCTGCGGAAAGGAATGACTGTAAAAAAAAATGAAGCCTGTGCTCTCAGCAGTGTTCAGTACTTGACAGCCATTTCTGTCTCAGTCCTCTGAACCCTGTGTGGAGCCAGTGAAGTCCCACGCCTGTGACTAGAGGACAAGGTCTTTTCCTTCTCACAGTCCCTGCAGTCTAGTTTGTTGTGTCAGCACAGCTAGTGTTTGCAATCATGTGCTGGGGATATTTGGGGTGCTCTTGAGTTCCACCTCTGTTTACACCAAGAGAGGAAGAAGGGGAAAACTCATCCTTTGCTTTGTACTGAAGTGAAAATGAAATTTCAGAGATTTGGGCTGTTAGTGATACATTTCACTGCAAAGGAGTAGTGAGGCAGGCTTGAAGGATAGCAGTAAGGCAAAGGGAGTATCCTGAAAGTGCTACGTGCTTGTTAACAGAAGGGAATTTTGAAATGACAGCTTTCTACTGCAGTGACTAAATTTCCACCATCTGGGTCTCTTAGTTCTGTTTTAAATCTGATCTCATGTTTCTGTTTTATATAATAGGGATGGCAGTTGGCCATGCAGCCTTCTACTATGCCTCTGCAGTCTCAAAATGTAACATTTCTTTTGTCATGGATTAATTTGTAATACTTTTCAAACTATGTGTCTGTACATACACCAATGCAAGGCTTGAGAATAAATCTCCTGAAGGAGATACCTCTTCGCTTTCTGAAAATTATCAGCTGCTACAAATAGCCAGCTGTTGATGGTGAAAGTCAACTTTAGATATAATGCCTCAGTTTCAGGTTCTTTAAAATCCTACAGGCTGAGATTTATGAGATAGCAATGTGCAGGTTTGGAGTACAGTTTAGGGTATGGTGACTTTGCATCAGGGGTGAGAAAGAGTCCTCTAAAGGAGTGCAATACTATATAGCCATGTTTGGCCTTAGCTAATCAAGAGGAATCCATGAAAGATTTCAATTATAAGTGTAGTGCTGTTAGTGTGATTACAAAACCATTAGACTAAATCAGACCCATTTAACACCTGTCTTAGGATATGCACTGCCTTTAATGGGAGCGGTGGGGGAGGGTATGAATACATAAAAACAGATCCCTAATCTTTCCTGAGTGAGGAACTAAGGCAGAGAGAGATTATACAAGTTTTCCAAATCACATCAGATATATCTGAAACAGCTAATTGCTACTATTCTGTCATTTCCATTTTAAATTTAATGAACTACATTAAAAAAACCTCCTAACACTGGTCAGGAGCTGATGTCTCATTATGCTCACAAATTTCCTCTGGGGGGATGGTCAGACTACTGATGCATCATAATAGTTGTGACTACAAGCAGCCTAAGAGAATAAGGTTTGAAAGAATGATTTATCTTTTATCATTAAAACAAAAGCTATGCATCCTGAGTATTTCTAGGAAGAGATCCTTCTGTGTTATTTCAAGGGAAATGGTGAAACACAGCCTAATACAGAGAAAATTCCTAGGCATTTCAGAACATACATATCATCACCTGATTATTAATTAGTGCAAGTATTCCTGATCAGATATTCAAGTGCTGACAGCAAAATAGTTAATGTCTGCTCCCCCTATTAGGATAAAACCTTTAAAATCAAGCAAATTTTAGAAAAAAAGAGACTCTAAACAAGAAAAATTTTCTCCATTCCACTCCTTTCATGAAGCATTGTTAAATTATCTCCATGCTGCTTTTATACAATTGATATAAGAATGTCCTTCAGAATGATTCTTTCTGTTTTGCTCCCCTGCTGGTATGCAGAAAACATTTCAGGTACTCAAAACCACTCCCTAAAACATTTTTAAACTTCAGGTCCTAATTTTCTTAACGCCACAATCAAGAACTAGGACTGGCACTGGCAAAGCATCTATTGATTTACAAGTAGTTATTAAAAATCTGCTTCCTGTCTAGATTTCTGACATTAATGAGTCTTCTAGTGCTCATATAGGGTGCTCGTGGCCTAACCAAATATGACAACATATATGAGCAGATGACATTCCCAGTGAAGACAAGTATGTCAGTGTTCTTATGGAGCCAAACATGGAGAAGAAAAAAGTCTATCCACCTGCTACAGCCATCATTCTAGGAAAAATTTTATCTTTGTAACACTCCTCCCTACCAAACTCTATCTGCCCAAGAGCACAATAGTGAAGAGCAGCATTTAAGACTCAGTTGAAAGAAAACTGACTCCCAGCCAAACAGTCTGGTGATATAAAATTCATCAGAGACAGGCAGAGGGAAAATGTCCATCCATCTGCCAAGTGAAAGTAAATAAACTACTTGTTTGTGGAACAGCTTTTGCTCACAGTTTCAAAACATGTCAGCTTCTTCACAACTGAACCATCTAAGAAAGGAATTGCTCTTGGTTACTTCACCCAGAGATATTCAGAAATTAAATCTGTATTAGAGAGAGACACATTTCTAGGCACTCTGCTCATCAGTCTTAATTATTGGTCAACATTGATAATTGTGCTTGTTCAAACTCCTTATTACTAACCTGGTGTCTCAGCTTTTGTTCAGGGTCAATAGACTAAGAAAGAAAGCCCACTGAAGGGCAGTTGTGAGAGACTGGAATGAGAGACTCAAAACAACTGGCCATTTGCAAAAGCTTCAGGTGCTTTACTGACCCTGCTCAAAGCAATCACCCAGGTGCAGAGAAGGTGCACAACCCCCACCAGAGGTGATGAGCTGGGGTTTGAGCCAGGTAAGGGAAGAGGCCATAAGAGGCAGATTGTGATATGGTGGGATTTTACCATGTCGTGTGTTCTCCCTTACAGAAATGACTCAGGAGTGAAAACTCCCTTCCAGGGATGTACTGGGGCATTCAGATGTGGCCTGAAGATATTCATCCCTCCTGATGGGCCATAATTGGCTCAACTATGGTGAAGAGAGAGGCAGCTGAAATGTCTTAGAAGGTGTCATAAACCATCAAAGACCCCTTACTGCCCCGTCATCCAGAGTCTTGAGTCAGACAGTGTAAGACTCTCTGCCCCATGGGTGCTGTCTCAGCATTCTCACTGAGCCTGAGCATATATTAATCCATTGGGCTTTGTGGTTTTTGGGTTTCCCCATCCCCAATGGATCAAGACTGTGACCATCACTTTGACCAATGCGCATCAAGGATATCAAAATTGCAACAATCAAGTCTTGTTCCGGGATCCATGGGTAGTGAAGCCTTTCTACTCTTATCCTTTCTTTCTTTGCCCTTATAGATTTTCTTAAGTGTTATTTTTTATGCTTTTTTATTACTATGGATAATAACCAAAACATGTACATACCCGCTTTCCATTGTAACCAAATTGTTCTAAAATAAACCCTGCCTATTTATATTTATATTTATATTTATATTTACCTATCAGTCAGTGTCATTTCACTCTAATCTGTCCCAAAGAGATATATTAACAAGAACCTGGCTTACCCTCATCTTCTGGGGTGAGTTGTAACAGCAATGAGCTTTGAAAAAACTATATTCTCACCCAAAAGATTGACCTATCTACTGACACTGTTGTTTGTCATCAGTTAAAAAAAAATAGCCAGGAAATATTTTGATAAAGTCCTAACATGTTAGACAGTTAATAAGTCTGTTTTATTCTAAATTTTAGAAAGATTTGTAATAAGAGCCATCTGAAATCTGCACCTGTGCTTCAAAATAATTTGAGAGTGCAGAGTGGGAGTTATTTTTCAGTATCTCAGTGGAGGGTACTTGATATTTCTGATTAAAATATAATTTTTTACTCGAGGATTGATAAAAAAATAATGAAGGTGGAGGAGAAACTGGGTTTAAATATGTCAGACAGAGGAAGGCTGCTCCAACACAGAGGAGGGAGGGAGGGTTTCTGCCTCTGGAAACTTGAGAGAAGGGAGTGAATTTTCCTGACATTTGAAAAAGGGATGTTGTTAGGACTTACCTTTGGCAGAGGTTTACAGCCGTTTCAGTCCATCCATGGTTTTCAGTGTCCCAAGAAGGACACATGCTTTTCTGATGGAGAAGATGAGAGGATGAAGCCTTCTATGATGCTATTTCAACCATGAAGCTTATATAATTCCCCATTTCATCTTCTGGGGAGTCCCATTGAGACATACTCTTTATTCTGAGATGATTTCTCAAAACTCTAGCTTCCACTATGGATCAAGCTTGCCTTAACATTTTCAAATCCTTTCTCACATTCTGTCCAGTGTTACTTCCCTTTTCCCATAGATCAGCTTACTCACCTCCCTGTGTGCAATCAGTTCAGCTAACTAGTAAATCAGTCAGATATCTGCCCTTTCAGTCACAGATGTTACTTTTTTCTTCCCAACCCTTACCACCAGCTCTATTGGCATCAGAGTTCACACGTTTGCCCAGCTGATTCAGGATTATCATCACTCTTTTAAACTGTTCCCTGCATTAGGCTGAGTCACATTAATTTAGCAACTTCCACTTCATTTTTATCTGGCAAGTGTGTGTGGCTAAATATTTATCTTCCTTTTAAACCACTGCTCCTTAGTTTAGCAAGGTTTTGCTTCTGAGGAGCCACAGAATCATAAAAAGGTTTGGGTTGGAAGGGACCTCAAAGATCATCTCCTTCCAGCCCCACTGTCATGGGCAGGGACACCTTCCCCTGGACCAGGTTGCTCCAAGCTCCAACCGAACTGGCCTTGAACACTTCCAAGAGCGGTGAGTCCACAGCCTCTATGGACAACCTGTTCCAGTGATTCACCACTCTCTCAGGAAATAATTTCTTCAAATATATCCAATCTAAATCGACCATCTTTCAATTTAAAGCCATTGCCTTATCTCATGTAGATTTATCAATACCTTCAGGAGAGCTTGATAAAGAGGTATTTTTCTCTCAAAGCCATCCCTTCTGCTGGGTGAAATACTAACATCGATTAACCCGTATTAGATCAGACCTATGATTACATGGCTGAGTTTTGTACATCTTTTGAACAAAAAGATTAGCCAAATCAGGAAAAGTTGTGGTCAACATGTCTGTAAAGAAGTCTGATAAACCTGAAAAGGACATATCAATGTGGCAAAGATGGACTGCAGTCAGACTTGGGATCTTTTCTGCTTCCTTTACAGCTAAAAACAGAGTTGTTTTAATAGAGTGACTGCCCTCAACATGGGTGGAAAGCATACTAAGAGCTATTCAATATTTAGGGTTTTAAGAGCACTGTATCTCTTCTAAACATCTCATAGGAAAAATTACAACAACTTGAAAAATACAGGGCAAATAGTTGATAAAAAGTCTTGAAAAAGAAGAAAAGCGGAATTTGCTTCGATAGTGTATCTCACAAACTTCGACAATGAATCAACGAATGAGGTACATCTAAGAATAAAATAGCTCAAATGCAAAACTTCACTATTAGAACGTGATAAGCCCAAGTAATCTACGAAATACAGAAAGGCAAAGGAAGCACATAATTGATTTACTTCCTTTTCTCACACAAAACTCAGAGTAGCCTAGACTGGAAGTGACATTAGCACAATTCTCTATGAGAGAGAGTACAGTTTGAGTGGGAAAGAAATGCAAGTATTTATGTGCTGTAGAACCACAGTTTCAGACTGACTCATTTCACCTTTCTAGGAATAATCAGGTAAATGTCACTGTAACTTGAAAGGCAAAGGAATTCTGTAATAAAGAATTTTCAATATTTTCTGTCAAGATACTTTTATCTACACAAATCAAACACAGCTATCGTTATTTTCAATTAAAATAAATACACTGTGGTAAAACAGCACCCTCCTCACCCTGTTCATTTTCTCCCAGAAAGAATCCATTTCTGTTCATCGAGTTTAAAATTAGCACAGAATCACGTAGCTAAATTATAGGTGAATACAATATGCAGTTTTAATCTACACTTTAGAAATTAATCCCATCTTTGAAGTCTTGTTTAACATCCACTGTACGGAGCTTTAACTCTGGAAAAATATACTAAATATTAAAATAAAATAAATTATTAAAATAAAACAAAATCTAGGACTAGGAATTAACAGTATCTGTAGCTAAAAACCTTTATTTAATCTCATACAGAAATTGGCTGGATAGAAACCTTCTAGCAGAGTTTTGAGTATTAGAAAGCAGTATGCTGGTGACCCCGAGGATATTTCCTCTAATCAAGTGTGCAGAGCATCAGGTGAACAGAGATTGTATCGTGCACACTGATTACATATTCATTAGATATCCCCACCTCCTTGATTTTATTTTTACATAATCACACCCCTTATCGGGAGCCTTTACCTTGATTCTTTGGGCTCTGTCTTCAATGCCCAGTGTCCTTCTCAGGTGGCTGTTCCTCAATCCCCGTGTTTGAGTAAGCACAATATAATTGCTCTGCATAACTTCTGCTTTGTCAGCCTTGCAGAACTGGGATGGCATCCTGCTTGCATTTTGCATGATTTCTGTCTGCCTAAGTTACATCCTTTATCTATTTCTTCAAGGCTGTGTTGTTCTGTTCTACTGTCCTTGATAAGAGTAAGATGATGTTCTGTTCTGCTATCCTTATGAAGTGAGGAAAATGCTCTTCTGCTCTACTGTCCTTATCAAAACTATTTCCAATTTTCCCAATTTTCCACTTTTTAAACAATTTGTTGTACACTGAGAAAAAGGATAAGGTGAAATGTTAACACCACAATAAATATCCACTTTGGTTAGAGACTGGATTTAGGTTTCAAATTGTGGTAGACTCCAACTCCAATGTGGATTATTGCCTGATAAAGTTCTCTGACAAATAAACCAGTTTGGTTCTGCAATGAATACATTAACCATGTAGTTTCTTTTAAATTACTATTTAATCATTGCATGAATAAAAATTAGTCTAGTATAAGTACCTTTACTTGGTGCAAAGTTTTCCTTCACAGTATCACCTTGTGTGATCTGGAGATCTCTGTTCCTACCCTGACAGCTATAAATATATAGAAACAGATATTTCCATATCTGGGTCACAGTCTGAAATTATAGCTCAGATGCATGAGCTTTGGAGAGTGTTTACTGCAATCATATTTTATAGAATACCAAAATCAAAGAATGGTTTTGATTAGAAGGGATATTTAACATTGTCTAGTCCAACCCTGCTCCCAACCTGATCTTGAACACTTCCAATGAAGGAGCATCCACAGCTTCTCTGTTCACAGAGGTCTCTCCCACCTAGAGGCAAGACTGTTGAAGGGGACCATATCAGAGGACTTACAGAAGGGATTTACATGGGGATAATTTAAAACTGAGTTTGAAATGTGTGGGTACAAATGTGTTTTAGAGTTTAATGCATGGAGTGACCCAAGGCTGCTACTTACAGAAGAATTTTCCTTCTGAAATTAGGGTGGTTTTTTTCAGTATTTGTTGGGGGGGAAGAATGAAAGCAGAATAAAACAGATGCAAACCAAAGAACAGAATTTCTAAATAAGGGATGAATGAGTGCCTTCAAGAAGCAAAATTATGCCCTCAGAAATCTCCAAGTGGCCTTCATCTTGTGCGCAGGCAATGCCTTGCTGCTTTCCAGGCCCAGTGAGAAATCAGTCTTTTTCTGTTAGTTGGGAAGATTCTCAAAGTGGCCACATGATGGTAGCCTAGGATCAGATACAAACAAGCTAAATCAAGAAAGTAAAGGAAATAAGGAGGAAAATTAATACTTTTAAACTGAAATAAATGTCTGGATAAATCATCCCCACACAGTGAGGACTGAGCTTTAATTCAGCTTTCAGGTATTGTAATATCCAGAACAGAACTGCCAAGTGTACCTATTGGATAGCCCTATACTGAGACATGCTGTGTTTGGAGCTCTGTCCTCTTACAAATTCATATCTAGCAAACTTCTGCTTACACTTTCCTTCCTGTTTCTTGATACCTCACATAAAAGGTGACTGGTTTAAAATAGATTAAACCAGAGCAAGAAAATCAGAAATGAATGAAAGATTCTCTTTTGATTATTAACCTCTCCATTACTATAACTGCAATGCTCCCTCTTGGCATTAGCTATGAAGAATACAATGCAAATTGTGGAATTCTTATGTTTTAAATTAAAGGCTACAAAGCCATTAATATAAAAGTTGTACAATTATTCTGGTTTTAAGAAGAATACAGATTGACCCAAACAGTCTGTGGTAAAATGTGATGGTCTTGAAAAGGATGCCTTTAGACTACTCTGTCATGCAACTCCCCTCCCTTTCATTAAGCAAATAAAATAAAGTCATCCTTCAGACTGCACAGCAGCTAAGGAGAACTTCATCATCTGGTTTTCTGGCTTGGTGAAATCATCCATGTCTAGGTCAAACACTGATTATTAAATTCTAACTGACAAGACTGGGATGCTTGTGTAGTACCCCAAATCCTCTGCAGAGGTGATCTTGGGTATAATCCATGAAGTCTTACATTCCATAAAATTAATTAAATTGCCCACACAGAAACTAATAGAATATTGTTTACTATGTATAAATATTGAAGATTCCAACTTTTCCAATCTATACAAAAAAATTACTAAGAAAAATTACTTGAAAATTAATTAAGAGTTTTATTCCAGCTCAGTTTCCAGTAACCTAATTCACTCTAGCAGTTACACCATCACCCAACTTCTCTAGTGCTGGGACTCAGCGTTCCAAGAATAATTCTGTTCTGAGAACAGAACAGGGTCCAGTTTCAAGAATTACAGAAACTGAGTAGTTACAAAAGTCTCAGCATTATCACAGATAATGCTCCAGCAGATCTCTTTCAATTCCTCTACAGAGCAGTAATCAGAAGTCCTTACTTCTGCCGGTCCTGAAATTAAATGTCATAGCAGAGTACATGATAGTGTCCTGCTGTTTACTCTACAAATAAAATTGAGGAATTGAGACCTAAAGAAGAGGAAATACCTCAAGCACCATGCCCTACCTATTCCTCCTCTGCCCAGAAGAGCAACAAGAACAAAGACTGATGGGAATGAAGATGTACAGTGCACATCTGTACATAGAACATAGAGACAAACAGAAGGACAGATTTTATATGATTTACCACTCTTCCAGTGAGATATTACACCAAAGAGTAGTACACTCAGTGAACATTATAAATAATCAGATTTAAATGTTGTTGTCTACTTTAATGACTTCATTTTTTCATTAAAAATATTTAAAGATGAAGAAGACAGGGGGGTCTGTACTCAGACTGTACTATGGAGTACATGAAAAGGCAGGTTTTATGCTTCTGAGTTCCAGGACAGCAGCGCAGGCAAGTGACATTACTGTTGATTTGGTACACTCAGGACATTTCAAACACACAGAAACTTTTCCTGATCTGTGCATTGAGTTTACCCAACTCAGAAAAACGTGTACAAAGCAGGAAGGTTGTTGAGACTAGTGACATGGTTTGTTACCCACCTACAGGGAATGAGGCTGGCTAGTGCAAAGCTGGGAGCAGCTCTTCTGCAGGCCAGAGCAGTGGGCTGATGCTCCTGTACAGAGCAGCATCCCTAAGCAGTTAGCAGAAAAACAGTGGCATGGCTTGAAGCAATGATACCTGACCTACACACTAGCCAGAAGGAAGATCCATGTTCATCTACCTTTCAGGTGATGATACAAACATTTATATGAAAAATATGTGACAGAAATGACTGAAAATTATGTGAAACGAGTAATGTGAGAGTGTCCCTCTACTCTGACCTTTGTCCCAAGGCCAGGAGTGACCCTGCTTCTCCCCATGCTTTAACGGAAGTAAGGATAAGGGAAATGAGGCAATGAAATCACATTGTCAAAACATGCAAAAATATACCACGGCAAAGTCATAGTTTCTATCCTTTTTGTTCTCCATTACTGGAAGCACCACAGGGAAAGAGGTTTTCAAAGAGGAGGTAGGTTTAATTTTGTCTGATTTTCTTTTCTATTTTCTTTTCTGTTTCTTTTATTTTACTACAAAGAAGCTAGGCAAAGAAATACTGAATTTTATAATTTCTGATAATTTTAATGTTAAAATAACTGTGAGGGTTGGATAGACACTACCTGATAGCAAATGCCTATGTTCCTCTGATGAATGCCTTAGCCAATATTTTGATGGCGTATTTTTTCTACAGTCTGAAAATTCTTCTCTTGAAAGCACAGTCAAATTGGAAATGTTTGGATTTTAGGTCTTTGCACCCATCAAGTAAAATCAATAAATGGAATGAACTCTTTTAGGAGTATGGTATTTAGGCACCAGTAGAATGGGAGTATGCCAGTGTCCTTTCTCTTTCATGATTTTAATACTTTAGAAGATTTCATATACATGATTCCCTGAAAATGCTGCAGGAATGCAGGCATAATTTTACCCTCATAGCACATCCAACATGGAAGCAGTAACTCCATTTCATATTTTCCAATTGACAAAAATATCTTTCAAATCTTTCCAAGGGAAAGCTGGCAAATGAATCTCAGAGGTCTAGTTTAATATCAGATAGTCAACTCAGACTTTCTCTTAACAAAAATTAGTCATATTAAAAACAAAGTATAAGTTTTGGGGTTTTTTTTCAGTAACAAACCTTCCTTTTCATTGGCTATAAAAATCATAGCGGGACCAAAATATGATAAAATATATGTTTATGCATTACTCATAATCAGCAGGTTACTGGACAGTTTTTATTCTCATCAGTCCAATCATCCTAGATGAGATTAAACACTGAAGTAGCATTTCAGCTTCTGAATTCCTAATATAACTATCCCCTGTGGAAGGCTGTTAGGCTTTAGGCTTCTCCGAGAAATAACTTGTGCTGTAGCACAGTCTAGCAGTAGCCAATTTTCATAGAAACTTTATAAACTACGGTACAGGAAGGAAATAACTTTACACAGAAATACTTTAATTTTCCTAAAGACTTTCATCAATAATCTGCACAAGATCTATTTCAGATGTGGAAGGAAAATTGAAATGTCTCTGGGAAAAATAAATACTGTTCTTCTATTGCAACTGTTTTTCTAAAGAGAAGCAGTACATGATACTTGCACAGGTATAAAAATGAGGAGAAAAGGACATTTTCAGTCATAAATTTTCAGTTGAGAAAATAATAGTGGCAGTAATTACATGTGAATTCCAGATGATGTAAGAAAGGAAAGGAATGAATCCTCTTGGATTTAGCTGACAAAGGTGGATAGCTCAGAATTAGAGAGATTCCTCTGGGCTATATTTTCAGTGAACAGCAAAAAAGTAAATGTAAAATTCAACTTGTCCTAGACTAGATTCAATAAAATGGTCTAAAGTAGCTGTTTCATTTTTTTTTTTTTCCAGTATTAAGGCAGTATAGAATTACTGGTTCCCCTATGAGCATCTATACAGCTTTTCGGTAAATTTAGGTAAGACAAACTCCACCTCACACCTTCAGAGTTAGGTTAAAATGTTAAAGTAATGCAATTTTTTTTATTTTATTCCCAATATCAAGTATGTCATTTAATGCATTTTATAAAGTATCTGGCCAGTTATGTCTAAGAGTCAACAGTTAACGCATTTTTGTAATTGAAGAATCACCCAATAAAAGTAAGAATTCTCTTGGGCTCAAGACCCAAAGATGAGATCCTGTCCTTCCCAGATAGTAATATTGGTAACCACAAATCTGGTAACCACCAGAGCCAAATTTTCTTCTCTCTGATATTTTTCTGAAGCTAAGGTGCCTACATTGTTTCTGATGTCTGCCCAAGAGATGGAGATAATCTAAGATGACAAAATAGTCATAAACAAATAAATAAATAAATAAATAAAAACACTCTGTGTACTTGAAACAGTGGATTGTTATGCCATTGCGTGCAATCATAATTGTCACATCTCAGTTAAGTATCTTACTTCTTTCATGAAAATAATGTCAAAGGTTTCAAATATATCTAAAGATAGTAAAATATGTGAAAATAAGTTGTTTGTGTCTGAAACTAAGGAAGTTTCAGAGGATATTAACATACTTGCATATGCATTTTACTATCATCCTCAAATAATACAGGAGGTAGTTCAGAAGGATGAGTACAATATAGAGAAACTAAACTGGTTTTTGCATCACAACTCACAGAAAGATCAAATAAGAATATGGTCCTACCATTTTTTAAGGAAATAAACATATGCAATTGACAAATATGGGACATTTCAAATAGGAGTGGTTAAGCAAAAAGACACTAGAAAAATGTAGCTAGTCCTCAGTATAAACTGAAGGCAGAAAAAATATCAGTGTCTCTTTGAAACAATGCGAGATAAAGGTCTCATGAAGACTTAGCTCTATTCCAGCTGTTGCTAAAAATAAAAAGGTAATGCTGACAGTGTAGGATGAATAGAGTAGGCTCAAAAATAAATCTTACAGAAAGGGTAGTGGTACTTATATACTTTGCTAGATTTTCTTTTGTATAACCACAGAAATATGAATAAATAAAAAATGAAAAATAAATGCCCTAAAACCTTGGAAAAAAGGTCCAGTTAGCAATGAGTACAGAGAGACTCATATGTGTTCACAGCATATGCCTGAATATTTCCTTTGTTGAACACTTCAGCTGCTTGTTGGCCCACATAAGAACCAGGCTGTGAACTGATTTAAAATCAGAATACCCTTTTTTCTTTAGGTTTACAGCACTGCTAAAGGCTTGAGCAAGCCCATCTCTCTATGACCCTTGCACAGCACCTGTGATCATTCTTCAGACTTCTGCATTTACCCAGCAATTTCTTCATGGGAAGACAATTTCTCTATTCGTTTTGTAAATGAGGAAGTGAAGTGCACCGACTTGGTTGGCCCTGAGTCAAAAATCTGTGGTAGACCAGAGAACTGATCCAAGCTCTCCAGCACCTCATCACGGTACTGTAATCACTGAACTGTCAAAAGTAGTTTCTTAAATATATATAAGCTTACACATAAATTGGATGTAAACAACTCTATGCTGAGAGCTTTGATACCTCCAGTGCCTAAGTATTTATTAGAGCTACAGAAATAGCTTAGACAGCTCTTCTCTTAGTTGGTAGCCCACACTGTCATCTCAGATGAGCTTGTTCCACTGTTTCTGATAGAGGATGAAAAAAAACAACCAAAAAGAAAAAAAACTGCTGAGAGGACTAGTTGTAATGATGATGACTTGTTCAAAACTATTCACAAAACTATTCAGAAGTGGCATTAGAACAGCCAGGGGGGCAGGATGGAATCAGGCAGGATCATTGAAGGATGGGAAAAGACAGGGCATGCTTAGGCCAACACTGCCATTGAAAGAAATGCTCCTGAACCAAGCTCTTGAAAAAGCTTCAGCCTTCCTCTTGGAAGACAGAAAGATTTCCAGAAATCCAGGAGTACTTTGACAACTTTATCATCTCTTTAAAAACTTCTCTTTATTTCCAAAGATGTAAGAATCAGATGTGGAGTTTTAGGGCTAACTAGAGAATTACGTGCAAAGGTTGTGTGTGTGGTGCTTAAACTCAATGAATAGTGGTTGGATTAGTCTTGGAAAGATGTGGCCCAGTCCTTTAATTCACAATGACAGCTGTTGAGATACTGAATGTTCATCATTTCCTGTTGGAGATCTCACCTTTTTGTAGGGGAGAAACACACCAGGAATTCATTCAGGTTGCGAGTACAGGTTGTGAGTTAACTTAAGCAAGCTATAAACTTCTGCTTCAGCTTTGTCTTGATTTTATGCTAATTATATGGATGTTCAGGCCTGTTTCTATCAAATTCAGTGCTAATAAGATTCTCCCTATCCTTGAATCCAAAGTACTGGAAGAGATTAACAGCCAGTTTAAATTCCTAATTGAAAAATACATCATTCTCTCTTCAAAATTGCAACAATTCTGCAGGGATTAGCTTCAGGAAGCAGTCTCAGGGTTAGATTGTAACCAGCCAGCTGTCACACAGAAGAAAGTGGTGGACATCATATTTAAATTATTAGTGCTTTATAACCAAGGGTTATACTTGTTTGCTGTGCTTAAGTACTTGTTGTACTTAAGCACAGCAGAGACAATTTTGCCACCTTGCTCATGGTTGTAGAATTTATATTGCACTGTAGACTGGGCCTCAGTTGACAGGGGATCTAAACAAAGAACACCACGGTGACTGTCTCTGTTATTAACTTCCACTAAATCCCTGGGCTTGAGTTGATTAAAGAATCAGTTAAATCCCAGTCACATCTATGGCTTCTGGAACAATGATAGATAATCCTCACAGCTCAACACAAATAAAATCATTGCCATCTTCCAGTAAGGACAAAACGACAAGACCGAAACAATATAGTCAGATTTGCCAAGCAGGTAGCTAAAAAATTGCTAAATGAGCTTGCAAAGATCTGTGATATTTGAGCAGTTATTCAGTCTTTCTGCAGAGTGGACACGGGATATTCTTTCTGTGTTTGCAGGCATGAATGGGACAGCCATTGAAAATTTTGTCTGTGTCATTTTTAATGTTTCCTTCATGAACTGCACTTGGCATGTGGGCAGGACTGCTACAGAAGACACCCAATATTTCCTGCACTGGAGGCCCTCAAAGTAAGTAGGTCTGCTTGAATATTGGGAATTTTGATTTGCGGTTGGACATTCGACATTGTCAAATTTTTATTGATACAATATTTCATATAAAGGAAAGAAGATGTCACAGAATGCCAAAATTACATCAAAGATAGCAGTGGAAGGCACACAGGATGTCGATTTCAAAATGTGACGATAGAAAATAAGAATGCTTATTTCCTGGTAAATGAGTCCAGAAGTGGACAAAACATTCAGTCATATGAGAAGAAGATAATGCTATACCAAATTGGTAAGTATTTTTTGTTGATTTAATTTCCAGTTATATGTTAAAAGAATGAAGAATACATCCCTGGGAAAAAGCATACATCTAAAAATTATTGCTCCCATAATAGGTTTGGGGTTTTTTTTCCCTTTTTCTCAGCTCTAAAGTATAAGAATGGACAAAAACTAATGAATACAGAAACAATCTGGAATCATAGGTCAGAAAATTTTGAACATTTCAGTCAAATATTTAGTCTCTGAGAGAAAGGTGTCATCTTTTAGAATTAACTCGCTAAGGATTCCTGAGTGGGACTATCTAGATGTTGGTCTTATTATCTCGTAATCCTGTTCATCCACATATGAACACATATGTTCATTTCATAATGAAAAGAACCAGTTACCTTAATGCTGTGAGCAAAAACTTCCATTTTTCTAAATGGGAGAATGTTAATAAAAAAATTCTGTTTAATTTGGATACAGTATTAAAAAAAACCAAAACACTTAAATCCAAGGAATAAAACCAAACCTGCATAAATCATATGCTGAATTCAGTAAAATGTAATAAATGGTTTGTGTTTTTTAGTTTTCCTTACTGTTGCAGCTGGTTCTCCAGGCTCCTCAACTGAAATGTTACATCAAGGGGTCCTGCTTCAGAATATGGGGACAATAAAGAAATTCTGCTAAAGTTGCATTACATCTTTTTAGATCAGTTGCTTGAACATCTACCTATATTTTTAAAATGGCAGATTGAAGAGAGCTATTACTAATCAATAGTATTTCTGATTATATTATTGTAGAAAAGCTCACCCCTCCATTAAATGTCACAGTGAACTGTACAGAAGCTTCTCATAGATGTAGTATTCGTTGGCAACCACCTCGCACAAGTCATGTGAAAAAAAGTAGTTGTTTCAAATATGAAATTGTCATAGAAAACAAGGTAAGAATAATTATGATATGTAACAGCATTTTGTTTGTCTCTATTTCCACACGTAACACCATACAACCATGTTCTCATCCCCTCCTTTTGAAAGCTTGGATGAATATGAAAAGTAATATTACATCTTTCAAAAATAAAGTTAAAAATATTTGTCAGAATATTTATTAGCTTGTTGTTCCAACAGTAAAAAAATTTAAAAAATAAAAAAGAAGACATAACTTAGCTAAATTAAATGTTTAAGAACGCAAAAAATACACAGGAAAAAAAAATGGAAAAAACATTGTCCAAATTTATTTGTAAATTTTAGATACTTTATCAATTAAAATGTAAACATTTTGTCAACCTGAGCCTTTTTTTTTTGTTTAGCGCTTTGATAATTCTGCAATAAAATTTAAATGGTGCAATATTTCAGAGTGTCAGCGGAGAGGAAAAACCACTCAGTGGAAGAACAGCTATAATTTCACAGTCTTTAAAAGAAGGCATTTAAAATATTACATACACTTTTTCTTTCTGAAAAGCAAACATTTATGAGAGAAGACCCTTTATTATATAGTAACAAAAAGAATAATGCTAAAAATTAAACTTTTCTCTTGTTGCTAGGCTGATGTTAAGAAAAACACCAAATCCACATCTAAAACAGTAAGTCTGTATTAATCTAAGATTTATGCTATATTGAAATTTCTTCTTTATCCGAGCGTACTCCAACCAAATTGGTTTGGTTTCACACTACCTGTTGTAATGTACTACACATGTTCATTATTGATAAGTTTTCTACATCAGTTTTAAACTGTTGTTCATAAAACTTGGTACAAAAACACCTGCACATCTGGAGTTTGACATTACTTCACAAAATCTTCCATTTTACTTTCTTTTTTACTTCCTAACAGATTGATATGTTTGTAAAAATATGGATCATGATTCTGTGTAACACAAGAAATGAGGGGAATTTTTTCTTTTTTAATACTCTCTGGAAAGGATTGAGATGTAAGAGGCAAGAAAATATTACCTCAAAGATTAGGCCAATATAAAGATGGCAGGAAAAAAATCAACTTTTTACTTCTGTATAATCTGACTGTCAAACTCTACTTCAGTTTTGAAAATATCCACTGTAACAAAGTGACATATCTTTAAAGAATTTTTTCCCAGGGAAACATATGGCAAATTTCATCTTCATATTACCCAATTAAAAAAATGTTCAAACAAGAGGAACTAAGATTAAACAATCCAACTTTCTAAGGGATATTTTTCTACTTATTATTTCACTCTAGTCTGTCCATAGAAAGATTATATAAATGGAAAATATAAAATTTTGTCACAATTATATAAGAATAGTACAAAAATTCTCATTCTACTTATTTTGCATTTAGGAAGCAATCATTGAAAATAACTCCTACCTATATGAAAGCTTCAGCTCAGAAAAAAGGTACAGCGTCAAAATCAGAGCAACAGATGCGGGCTTTTGTTTAGTAAGCCCAAACTGGGGAGAGTGGAGTACACCTGTGGAGTTTGGTAAGAATAAAAATCCCTGCCTTGACCTTGTTCAGCTATTACCTCTCTGCCTCATTTTTTACTTTATGCTTACAGATGGACACACGTTGATAATTGCACATTAATTTGTTAGGACAAAGAGAGTCGAAGAATTGCCATGTCTCTTAATATTAGGGAGTTCTCCAATCATTCTTGGGAGACAGTTCTTGCACAGGGATAGTGAATGAAGCAGACCTTTTTGAGGTCTGTCGCCAGCTGTTTTACTTCTTCCATCTTTGCTCCTGACTTTATAAACTCCTTTTTCCTGCTGCTTCTCTCTGCCACCTTGGATATTTAAATACTCTGTAGGACTCAGTTCCTCAGGCATCAAGTTCCTGTGGACAGTCCACATACTGTTCAGCCATTCTGTTCCTTTGCATGCTACAGGGCAGTGAGGTGCTGAGCTAAAGGAGTCACCCCTTGATACAGTGTTTGACACCCTGATGCAAAGCAGATTGCACAGCTATGTGACATTCGTGTCCTGTGATGCTAACAAACACTTTGATGATTGCTTGATTTGCAGGAACACAACTTACGTCTACTTCATCATATATGCTATTTCTGATACCAGGGCTGGCAGCAGGTCTCACAATTTTCCTTTGCATGACAGTGTAAGCCTCATTTCTTGTGTAATATTTTTATTCTATATTTGAAATAACACTTCTTCCCCCAAAAGAAAAATCCTGGCTTCTTTTTAAAGGAGACGAGGGAGGGAGAAAATTGACACTGAGCTGTACTAGGTGTATAGTACAGGTATATATACTAGTATAGCTACACTAGCTATACTGTTTCCAGCTATACATCTGCTGGATGTTCCCCAAGTATGCTCTATTTTTCCACTTGATTAATATAACACAGTGCTTTCCAATACTAGGCCAAGGCCTTATATCAGTAACTCTTTCCTACCATCAGACCCTGCAATGTAGAGGGGTGGTACATTAAATTTTTCCCGTTTTGACAACATTTCCTTTTTACATACTTAAAAAAACCCTTCCTATGAGGCCTTAATTAGTCAGAAAATAAATTATTGACGCCCAAATTCTGAACAACAAAATTACAACATTGTATTCAGCTGATGCAATTTTTAGCTACTTTTGAATTAGAAGAATACTATTAATGTCTTAGAGAAATAAAATAGTACCTCAGGAGCATTATTATATAGTATGTGTTCATCTGTTTGCAAACTAAGTCTTTTCTTCACCAAACCTCTTTGTCACTGTAGAAGGGCTTATTTGAAAAAAACATCTGCTACAGTACCAAACCCAAGAGACCCATTCCGTGATCCCTCTCCAATGGACTTCCAGGTATGCTTTCTTTCTGTTTGCCTGAAATTTAAAAATTTAGTCTCAAAAGTATGACCTAACTCTCAGAAAGATTCATACAGGCAAGAACCAATTTTCTTTCTCTTTCTTGTCCTTGAGATACAGACAGAGAAAGTCCATATGCAAATAACTTGTCTGTTTTACCCTTTCCATGATGAAATAATTGTCATCTGTCTACCTGGAGCACTGGAGAAAATAAAGTTTCACCCTGCTCTCCCTAAAAACCATATGCTATCACTAAAATAAGGCTGAGCATAAGTTTCTCAGCACAATAATAATGCAGAATCAGGCAGGGAGAGGTGGGACAAAGAAATCCTCAGTGGTTTGGCCATGCTAGTATTTGTCACTGATACTAAAGGAGGTAAAAGTTTATAGGGTATGGTAAGCAAAAAAGAGCAGAATGTTGAGAGGTTCTAACTTATGTGGAATGCTGGAATGACTCATGAGAAGGAACAAACAGACAAACACTGCAGGAACTGCCCTTCTAGAGAGCATGTTGGAGTTTGCTGCAATTTGAAAAGTCTTTAGTTTGTCTGCAGGCAGATCTGGAACATAAGATTTGTCTGCAGGGACACACTGAGTTACTGGCGAGTCTTTATAAATCCTTTTATTTTCTCTTCCTCCATCATGTTAACTTTTCTATGTTTTAAAAGATTATTTTTCCAGCTTTTTTAGTTGAAAAGTCTTTGTACCTCTTTGGGAGCTGTGTGGAGGGAAGATCTAGACATGTCTACTTTGGTCTTCTAATTGACAGAGTCCTGCTACAGATTTTACACAACAAATAACAAATTTGAATGACAGAAGATTCATAAATCATGACCTTGTGACTAATCTCATGCATGAAATGCTAACAAATTGTTATATTCTTCCTTTAATAGACAGAATATATGAATCTATTAAAAAAACAAGAAACTGAAGAAATAATTGATATTGAAGAAGTGATGGAATGCAAGTGAAAGGAGCAACTTGATTTTTTTCAAGCATATATAGCTTACTGGCAAAAAAATAAGAGGTTTTTCATATTCTCTCACTCCTGGAAGCAGGGACAAGAGCATTGGCTGTAGAGACAATTCTCCAAGATCTTATCTCTAAAGGCTTTCTTGTATTTGGTTGCACTTTCTATGAACAGTTAAGTTTAGACTATTTCTGATTTTTATTACAATGAATACTGCAGTATTTCAGGGAAAAAAAAAAAAAAAAACTATTTCAGCATTGCTTTGAAAGTTATTTTACTGCTTTTCAACACCATGCAAAAGAATAAGTTAGAACAACCAAACTTAAGGGGTTTATTCTGGATCTCCGTTGGTTCAGTGTCTTGAAAAAGGTACACCCATACTGAGATTGTGATCAGGAATGAAATTTGACATCTGTATGAAACCCTGCTGTATGAAGACCAGCCAAGATCAAACCTCTTAAGAAAGATCACTTCCTCATACAAAGTGAGTACTATTAAAGAGCTCAGGATACAATCTTCCCATAAGTCTATTTATTGCCTTCTGTTTTTCATCCCTTCCTATCTGTGTTAGATGAAAAAAATCACTTAATATATGATTGCTAACAGGTAGCAGATGTACATGTGTATATGTATTGAGTGGGAAATGTTGGAAATTAAACATTTGAACTCTCCAGTAGAAGCCTGTGACTTGCTAATTGCAAATGGTACAGGCCAGTTTTGTGTTTTTATAACACCTGGATGAAACAGAAGCATTACAGCCTGAATCCTGCAACTAATAAGGAGATATGAGAGAAAACCCTCAATTTGGGTGCTAATCACATATTTTTACCTTCCATTTGCATGAAATTGAATATTAGTCAGTCCCGCCCTGGCAGTCAGGAGGGCCAACCTTGTCCTGGGCTGCATCAGACATAGCATCTCCAGCTGGACAAGGGAGGGGATTGTCCCACTCTGTTCTGCACTAGGTGGCCTCACCTCGAGTCCTGTGTGCAGTTTTGGGTGCCACAACATAATAATGATATAAAACCATTAGAGAAGGTCCAAAGAAGGGCTACAAAGATGGTGAAGGGCCTTAAGGAGAAGCTGTATGAGAAGCAGCTGAAGCCATTTGGTCTGTTCAGCCTGGAGGAGCCTGAGAGGAGAACTCATTGCAGTCAACAACTTCCTTGTGAGGGAAAGCAGAAGGGCAGGCACTGATTACTTCTCTCTGATGACCAGTGACAGGACCCAAGGGAAGGGCCTGAAGCTGTGTCGGGAGAGGCTTATGTTGTGTATTAGGAAAATGTTCCTCACCCAGAGAGTGGTTGGGCCCTGGAACAGGTTCCCCAGGACAGTGGTCACAGCACCAGCCTGACAGAGCTCAAGAAGCATTTGGACAACACTCTCAATCACATGGTGTGACTCTTGGGGCTGTCCTGAGCAGGGCCAAGAGTTGAACTCAATGACCTTTGTGGGTCGTTTCCAACTCAGGGTATTCTATGACTCTGTAATTCCATCAAGTCTCAAGATGGTTAAAGTCATCTCAAGTAGCTGAAATCCTATCATGGAAAATAAAGTCCTCTCAGTGATAAAATTCCACTAGACCAGGTTACTGTCAAGAGACCATCTTTGGAACTAAATTTTTCTATGATTCTGTGTTTCTAAATACGCTTTCAATGAAAAAAAAATTTTAATGTCTTTTTAAAACAGAACCAGAGAAGGATCCTTCTACTTAAGTTATAATTGCCAAAAGATAAAAGCACCTGCATTCAAAGGGAAAGCCAAAACTCACGGTAATCTAAGGACAATTAAACAGCTACAGTCTACTGGGTCCTCTCCATCTTGCTTCACACAGAGTTGATCACGGCCATTGGTGCACCCCTTACATCCCCACTGTGTTCACTGTGAAAGCTGCTGAGACAGAAAAGTCATTAAGAAAACTTGTTCACTACAGCACACTAATGAGAAAACCATAAATCATATCCATTATACAGTGGAGGTGGTAGTAGGTGTGGGACTAAGGTATCACTTCCCCATCTCTGGGCAAAGACCCCAAAATCAGTGGGAAAGGATGGTCAGGCTTTAGAATCTTTTAACTAAGCACCTTGGATGCTCACACAGGAAGAAGGCCTTTATTCTGATCTCCTATGGCTGTTCTTCTGCTCTATGCTAAAAGCTAGAAAGTTCTTGCTGCAAGGAAAAAATTAAGAGTCTTGTCTACCATTTGTATATTTGTGATATACACAGAAGCTGAAACACAACAGTACAGCAAAACACCAGAGAGTTCTTGTGAACACTCCTGTTTTGTTGGAGCAATAAATTATTATTCAAGCTTTTGTGGTTTTTAAGAATCACAAAATGGGTGTGATACTATTTCTGCAATGACTTCACTCCCTGTAGAGCCAAAAGTCTGTAAACAGCCCTAGTGTCTCTGACCGAATTTCTCTTCTCTCCTTTATTCTATTTTTTCTTTCTCTTCCTCTTTCTCTTCCCATTTTGCTTCCAAATCCTGGGTCATAGCAAGGCCACTCAAGTTTTCTGGTCTCTGAAAAAATGACAGACTTTGGTAGCACCCTCAGTAGCACCTTCTTTGCTTTGGAATTTTTAAAATGTGTTTAATTTGTTTGCATTTTTGAAAGCCTTAGGTAAGGAGTTGCCCTAAATATAGACAAGAAAAGAAATCCCCTGGGTAGAACAGTTCCCTTTTCTGCAAAAACCCCACAGTCCTGGGCTGTTTGGATTGTTCTGCAGTAGTAATTCCAGTTTAAAAACAAAGCAGCCAAATCCCAAAACCTCAAACTCCGCTCTTCCTCACTGTGTTTCAGAGATACACAATCTGAGAGAGCACACAAAAGCACACTGCTTCCCTGCTGCCTTCTCTGCAGGCTCAAGAGATCTTCAGAGTAGGAGCATGAAAAAGCAGGCAAACAAAAATTCTGACTTCCTTCATTTTCCAGAGTCCCATTTGACTCTCCATGATATTTCTTAAGGCTCTGATTTTATTACTTGGGTACTGGTCACTACCTTTCTCCATCAAATGTAGTATGTTACCACCACAAAATTGAGTGCTTTCTTCCAAAGATGAAGACACAATAAACTGTGGAGTTTTACATTCTTTGTGATCAGAAGTCCTTTGTTCTGTCTTTACAGCTCAGTCAGTCTTCAAAAAAATATACACATGGTTATGTATGGAATTTATTTAATCTGGAAGTATAGTGAAACTTCTGAAAATGGACTGCTTTTACCTGTGAATAACTATAATGGGCTCAGACCTGATGTCCAAGCTTTCATTTGTTTTACCTATTGACATCTATAATGTGATAGGGGTAGTCATAGTGATTCTTATCAAAATGGGCTGCTTATTTGACTAAATCTGCTTTTTGGTAGAATATCCACCCATACATACATGCTTGCCATTCCCACCCTTTGTCTCACAGATACGCTTCAGAAAAATTTTGTCGCATTTTTATTCTCTATCAGCATAGGCAGAGAGTGAACATACATGAATTGGTCCTTATAGAGCCAACATTGTCTTAGATCTTTACCTGTGAATCAACAAAAGACCAGGCAAGGCTCTGTTGATTCTCTCATGGTTCGTGATTCTATGGATAACTGGAGTTTTTGAAGTTCTGGATACTCAAGGTGAGTTGTTCATCTCCTCAGTTAACACTGAATTGTTAACAGATGTGATAAATGCATGACCACAACCATAGAGTGCCACTTAATACATCAGTTCTTTTTTCATGCCTTGCTCTATGCTTTTAGTACTGCATGTGAGCATAAGTGAGGTAGGACTTTTTTCCTTTTTCTTTTTTTTTTTTTTTTCCTTTTTTTTGTGGTAGAAAATAATTTTGCAGTCAAAAGGTTTCCAATATGATGACTAGACTTGCTTCACTTCTCCTGTTCACTTTACACGTGTTGAGGAGAAGAATGCATGTCAGATATGCACTATATGCACTTTGTGGTGTTGGCTGGCCTCAGCAACAACTGAGTATAGCTAATATTTACAACCAACATGAGATAACGAACCCCGAAAATGACTGTCCAATTCCAGCTCATCAGTCACCAATCTCACACTCTAGCCAGAATCCAGAAAGCAGAAATACTCCTGAGCCTGGGCATTTCTGGGTCTCTAGAAGGTAAGCCCTCTTTGTTTACAAGGAAAGACAGCCCTGCTCTACCTTCAGCTTCCTGTCTTGGACATAACTATATCCTAGTCATCTATGAATAGCTGATATATAAGAACTACTGCTGATATGGTTAAATCATTCCATGTCAATAAAGAAGCTATAGGATTGGAATGACCTCAGCATTTTGATAAAGGCAATTCCGGACCATCCTGGAAGACTGTTGGGCAACAGGTGTATTTTTCCATATATAGTAGCCAAGAAATAGGAGTGTTAGAGAAGTACATGGACTGTTCTCTTTCCTACAAGTTTTTTAACTCCAAGCAGAAAGGATCTGTGTGTTTTTTAAAAGAAAATGTTGACATTTCTTGGCGTTTGAAAAATGTCATATTTTCTAGTGATGCTTCAGTTTCAATGTGAAGAAATGAAATTACTTTACATGGATTTTAAATCTCCATATAAAGCAAATTACATTGCCTTCTGTGAAACAAAGCCTTTCAGAGTATAAAAGAGCTTTTTATGTTTTATACTGTTTACAATAACCCTCTTCTTTAGAAAATGCTCAGCTGTGACCCAAGAAGGTAACAAATGCTCAACAGCAGGGCCTGGAGCAGCTGTTTGTATTTGGATGCTAATTACCTGAAATTTTTTTTCTGTTTTAGTGGCAGTTTGTAGTTTGGCTACTTTCACATCGGGAGAAATGAACTGAGGACAAACACACATCACACTTTTTAATAGTGATACATCTTATCTGAAGACATCATATCCAAAATTTGAAATCCCCTTTTTCCATCTGCTTAAAGAACATTTACAGTTTATGTTGTCATTACCCTGAGAACCCCCACAGACCTGGCTATCCCTGCCCAGCCCCCGGGGCTTCCCCCACCCTGCCCAGAGCCCAGGAGCCCACATCAGCCCCCTGGATCTACCAGCCCTTGCCCAGTGATACCTCAGCAGGGCCAGTCTCCAGGTTCCCCCACCCTGCCCTGCCTGGACATGGCCCCTGCCCGCCCTCAGGCCCACAACCCATCCCAGTCCCCAAGGAGGTGCCTGGTGGTCAGGGTTGGGGCTGCCCTGGGTCCACAGCTGCCCTGATCTGGGCTGGAGATGGAGCGGGCTGGGACTGCTAGGCCTCACCCTGATGCCCTCCATGGAGAACCCCCATCTTGCATCCCCCAGAGATGGCTTGTATGGAGAGATGCTTTGTACTTCTCAGTATTGTTTAGAGCTAGAGAGAAATACCTGTAAAAGTAAATTTTTTTATGCGCTTTCTGGATTCCCAAACACCAGCATGCTCTGGTGCAACAAAAGGGGAAATTTAACCAGCTAACTTCTTGTTCACGTTATAAGAAATCCCAAGTTGGGCAATTACAAAATTTGCTATGAATCAGGAGGGAAGTGATGAACATTTATTTTGCAACACTTCCGATGCTAAGATGGTTCCCTAAAACACAAGCAGCAAGGGAGACAGCCCTATTTATAGTTATACAGACTCTCAAAATATAGTTTTTCCATCTTCTCTGAACCTGAAGATTATAATAGAAAGACAAACGAGGTAAAGACATTTTGAAATAAAAGGTAGGTCCTTCTTTTTCTTTCCAACTATTTTGTTTGCTGAGGTATTTACTGAGTCTCTAGGAAGTCCAAGACTAGAGAGGTATCTGGATGTCCCGGACAAAATCTAAAAAGCTGTTAGAGGAATATATGGAACTAAGTTGAATGAAGTTTTTTTACAAATAAAGTACCTGCTGCATGCTAAGAAAGATCCTAGACACAATTTTGATTTTTTACTGGGTTTGATACTGAATCTTTAGAAGTGGGAGACTGTTCCTCAATCATAGAATCATAGTCACAGGCTGATTTGGGCTGGAGAGGACCTTGAAGATCACTTAGTTCCAACCCCTCCAGGGACATGTTCCAGTACACCTGGTTGCTTAATGCCCAACAAACCCGGCCTCGAATACTTCCAAAGATGGTGCATCCAAGCTTCTCTGGGCAACCTGTTCCATTGCCTCACTGCCCTCACAGTAAAGGCTTTCTTCCTTGTATCTGATCTACATCCTTGAAAGCACATGAACTAACACCCTCAGCAAACTTACCATATTCAGCATTGGAACTTGAGTTGATGGATATTACTGTGACCTATTTTGATATTTTCTGCTTGCAGCTATTTAGCCACTTGCCTGGCATCTGTTCATCCTTAACTTTGTATATAGCAGACAGAAAAACAATCTTTAGACCTTAAAATAGCAGCCATCCTATGTATGTCTATAAAATTTATGCAGTTCTCCTGAGACCACCAGCTTTTTTTTTCACACAAATTGTTTTGTTGCAGCTATAACCACATCTTTGGAGGATTTATCTACAAAAAATGTTCATTAAATCTGTCAGGGAAAATACCTTTCAGTTTTAGCAAAGAAAATTAAATAAGTCATTTCTAAACCAAGCAATAACCAGCTGGAGCCTAACATACCTAAGTGTGTGCCATGATCCTCCAGCTTAGAGGAGTCACATGATTTTTCCTCATCATGGATACCCCTGTGTTTGCAGGCATGAATGGATCAGCCATTGAAAACTTCTCCTGTGTGATTTATAACATTTTCCTCATGAACTGCACTTGGCAGGCAGGAAGGCATGCTCCAGCAGATACACAGTATTTTCTCTACTGGCAGAAGTCCAGGTAAGTAGGTCTGCTTGAGACAGGGAAGTCTGAATTCTCATTCAACACATCACAGTGCCCATGTTTTACTAAAATACTTTGCTGTATGCAGAGATGAAGAGGAGATGGAATGTGAGCATTACATTAAAGATGAAAATTGCAGAAATATGGGTTGTATCTTCCAAAATGTGAGCATAGGGACTGAAAAAGCTTACTTCCTGGTGAATGGGTCTAGCAAAGACTCCCCGATCCAGTTCTACGATGAGTACACTGACCTGTATAAAATTGGTAAGTAAATAATTTATTTCAGTTTTATTTTAATTATTGTATGAAAATAGTAGGGCATTTATCCCTGAGGAGGAACCTGTCTCATCTAGAGTTGAGAGTAAGAGACTGTGGCTTCCTCACGAAAACCTATTCCCCAAGAAAAAGACAAAGAGGAATCAAACAGGAAGGCTCCACAGCTGTATTCTATCTCAGATTCTTTAGCAATCTACCCTTATGAGTTTTAGGTTTCTCTCAAAGCAAGATGCACAAGACTTAAAAACTGTACTTTCCCCTGCTGCCTTTCAGTGATGGCCAACTATCTCTCAATAGAGGAGAGAGGAGATTTTTTAGAAGTTTATCTGAGCACTGATTTCTGCTTTTCTTTGCCAGTGGGGATGACATATGGGACACCGTACCCTGGAGAAAATTAATTAAGACATGTACAATATAGCTTGGGCGTGTGGTGCTGTACTTGAAAGCATCCTGTGCACTTACTGTTACTGCAGCAAAGTCTCACTGGAAATGTCACACTGGTTCTGGTATTGGGCTAAAGGCTTTCTTCTATATGAATTTGAGCTGTAATGTCACTCATGGCAGATAAAACAAGATTGTTCTTTGACCAAGTCGCCCATCACAAACAGGCCAGGCCTGTCCCTAAAGACTGATGTAAAGTAGTATTCTAGCTGATATTAAACTTTCCTCTATCAGCCTTTTGTCACCTTTTCTGCCATGAGTGACTGTCTTTTGCTATTCCAATAATCAAGTCATTGGCAATGATCAAAACATAAAGGTCCTCATACTTTTGCTTACATCTGTGAAGTGAGGGGCAATACATTAAGAAGTTGGCTAGACTATATAAAATGGAGTGTCTTAAATTTGTCTGTCTATTTCTTTTGCAAGGAGGGAATAAACTGCATAGTTCACAACAGATTGAAGTTAACACCTTCATGTCACAGAAGCATCATGAGGAGGCTTAGAGAAAAAAAAATCTGAATTTCTTACTTTAGGGATAGCAGCAGCTAGTTCATTTGTAGTAATACACATTCTCTTAAAAAGAAGACAGTATTCTACCTTATTACTCTAGAAAAGTAAATGGAGGGGATTGTTTCTTTGTATGCTCCTATATCACGTTCCTGGTCTTAGTCCCTTTTTTTTTTCCTATGATCCTGTATACATGATTAAGAAAACTTTGGTCTTTCAACTATTTCTAATAGGTCCTAGGAACAAACAAACTAGTATCTTTCTTCATAGAGGTGTTACTTGCAATTTCACTCTCTTTCATCTAATCAAAAAGAGATTATGTGATTTTAATTATTTGAATTCTTGGTTATATCATTTCAGAAAAGCTCATGCCTCCATCAAATATCACAGTCAACTGTGATGAAATTAAAAATGATTGCATAATTCAATGGCAACGACCCCAAATAAGTCATTCTAACAAAGACATGTGTTTTAAATATGAAATTAACATAAAGTATAAGGTAAGGTCTTCACTTACACTTAACATTAATTCATATATTTGCATTTACCAATACACATGAGTGAAAAGAAAATAAGTCTGTCTTCTATGATGTATCCTTCCCCATACATAGGACATTATTCCTTTGTGACAGCACTTTTCAGGTCCATACCAAATCCTGCTATGCCATACTGCCCTATTTTTATTTTTTTAAATCCCTGCCTCCTTGAGTAAGACACTTCTGGAGATACCCTGGATGTCAGGGACAGTCGCAGAGGAGAAGCATGGTTAATCAAGATTCAAACACATCACAGCTTTGTCTGTGACAGCACTTAGAAAAGGCCCTTCTTTTCACTAAAACTTGGAGTTGCCCTCGATTGGAGTCTCTCCAGTGGAAACTGGATCTGTGTGGAAGGGCAGAGCTGGGCTTTAAAGAGTAAAAAGAGAAACATGCATTCACTTAACAATTTTGAGTTCACAGAAGTGAATGAAATTTCTCCGTGTATGAAATCCAAATAGCTTACCCAGATATAAGCACCACACCAGTTGGTCCAAAAGTTGAAGATTTATAATGATAAATAAAAGGAAAATGAATGTCAGAGAAAGAAGAAAGGCAGTGTGATTAAGGACAGGTTAGTGGTGGGGTGACCTTGACTTTACGATTTTTTTGGCAGCCGTAGGGAAGGACTGAGATTGCTGCGTTCCACTGCAGTAGGTGTAAAGCGCGGCGGCAGAATTGCATCAGAAGGCCACAGGGTGGCAGACAGAGACTACAAAGGAAAAATCTTCCTGAACTGCAACCAGATTTGGCCTCCTACTTAGTGGCTGATTGATGACATTCCCGAGGTTTCTGAAATGTGGAATTTCTTAATCTGGGTTGGGCTTGCTATTTCACAGATTAGTCTTTTTGCAAGCCCAGCTAACAGCCCTGAGACAGCATTACTTCTCTGAATCACTTGGCTGTTGTAACAAAGAAACATTATTGAAAACTCTGTCTGACATTGGAATAAAAGTCTATTGCAGTAAAGAAATACATACTTTTTAATAACTTTTAATATGTGTAATACTCATTTTATAAAGAATACTCAATTCACACCTTGTCTGAATTTTCTAGCTCTTTTTTCATCATCATTAGCAGTTTTCACCTAGCTAATTATGTCAAGGTACAGCAATTAATCCAGCAATTGAGCAGTAGAGGCTCCTTTGATACTTATAAGATGCAACTGTAATCATATCTTTGGAAGATTGACCCATAAAAATTTCTTCTGCCAAATGTATTGCTTTATCACTGACAGGTCTAAATTTGTGGGTTTTTACCAATACACTACGACCAATAAATGTTGTATTACAGTCAGCCTTCAAACGTTACTTTTCACAACTGAAGTTTTTTGCATTGGGAGTAAACAAAAAACAAACAAAAAAACCAAAAAAAATGGATAACACCATGAGTAACATAATTTCAATCACATTTTTTCATGTTTGAAAAAATGTTTCTTCTTCAGTGATGTTTTTTTGTTAAGGCTTTACAGATCAAGGTATCTGAGAAAACCAAAGACAAAACTTAGCAGGGAAAACTGAGCTAAAAAGGCACCAAATACCTCTGCCTCCCTTATGTCCTTTGTCACTAAGTTTACCCAATTCAGTAAGCAACAGGTCTGCTTTCTCCTTAACCTCTCTTGTTGTCAATGAACTCATCAAAAACTTTCTCGTATTCACCTCCTTCACTAGTCTTGACTTCAGCTAAGCTTTGTCTTTCCTGACTCCATTCCTCTATGTGCAGATGATGTCTTTGTATTGCTCCCAAATCCCTTCTTCTTTGTATTGCTCCCAAATCCCTTCTTTTGTATAATTCCTTTTAGCCTCTGAGTTGAGACTCAATCTTCATGTCCTGCCATGCTCACCTGGCACACTTGCCTGACTTTCTGCACACCAGAATGGATCATTCAGGTGTGTCCAGAGAAGGGCAACTAAGCTGGGGAAGGGTCTGGAGCACAAGTTTTTTGAGGAGTGGCTGATGGAGCTGGGGTTGTCTAGCCTGGAGAAAAGAGGCTCGGAGGAGACCTTAATGCTTCCTACATCCACCTGAAAAGAGATTGTAGATAGGTGGGAGTCAGTCTCTTCTCCCAAGAAACAAACCACAGGACAAGAGGAGAAGGCCTCAAGTTGCACTAGGGTGGGTCTGAATGGAATATTAGGGTGGTCAGGCATTTGAGCAAGCTAATGATAAATGAGCTTCAGTTAAATTTAGTTAAATGATGGAATTACCATCCCTTGAAGCACTCAAAAAAACACACTGGCTGTGTGTTCAGTCCAGGTATCAGAACTGGACTGGCCTCTACCAGTTGTGGTGCCTGCCCAGACTTGAGCAGTGTCAGATACATCAGAACAATGCTCACAGCAATGGTCAGAAGACTTTCATTACCTCAGCATCCCAGCAAGGATTCTCCTGTAGTTTCCTGGGTGAGGTAAAAGGGCAAGTGAGGAGATCCCTGGCACTGCGGAGCAGCAGCCCTTGGCAGAGGACAGTGGGCTTGAGTGTATGAGATAGCACATGAGCACCAAGTGTGATGCCTACATGACAAACCTTGTGAGTTATCACACAAAAATCACACAGCTGATTAGGGTACAACACATAACACACAACAAGTTTTGGGAAAATCCAGCCAAAGGCAACATAACTAACGATATACATTGCAATGTAGAATAATGATCTTAGTAAAGCATAAAGGTTTTCATTATAAGCAATATGTGGGTTATTGCTGAACCTCCATCACCTATCTCCTTATCATCCTTGCACATTTAGCCCTGCAATGTGGCACTTGCAGACATGGTTTAGTTGTGAACATAGCAATGCTGGGTTAATGGTTGTACTCAATGATCTTAGAGGTCTTTTCCAAGCTAGACAATTCTATGATTCTGTGATTCCTGTGCTCTGAGGAGGTTGTCCCTGTAGATAAACCAGTATCTTGGCCCTTAAGGGTACCTTCCCTTGAGTACCAAGGCCTGTGGCCATGAGGTTTCCTGTAGAGGATCTCATCTGCTTTCTTTTCTTGCTTATGAGTTCTGGAACAAGCACCTACTACATTAACAGCTCTGCTGGTCTGTTCTTTGATGCCTACACACAAGTTCTCTTACTGGTTCATTATTTATCCCAAGACAGAGCTCTGTGCCTGCAAGGATCTCCTTTATACACAGTAGAAGGCCCAGTTGCCCAAACCTGTTTGCAAGGACGCAATCACCCTCCTTGGTGACATGTATCCCATGCCTGCCCAGTAGCCTCTCTTTCTCAAAAAGGATCCCAAGGTCATAGAAGACAAGGCCCTGCCTGTGACAGCAGTTATTCAGACAGTTATTCATCTGCTGGATGATTACAATTCTTCTCAATCCTTTCCCTCTCACTGGAAGGCCTGAAGAAACACCATCTAGACTTCCTGACCTTCACCATCCCCCCAGTGCACTGTAATCATCCTTGAAAAATTTCAGGTTACCCCTGCACCAATAAAGAGGAACAAGGGGTTCATTGGCCAGATGTTTCTCCTAGATTGATCCCTCAGCATAATTTAGCTTGACTGCAGATGCTAGAAGGTGTCCTGGACAGCAGCTTGCTTTATAAAATCTTAGAATGGTTTGAATTGGAAGTGATCTCAAAGACCATCTAATTCAATCCCCCTGACATGGCATGGACACCTTTCACCAGACCAAGTTACTCAGAGCCCCATCCAGCCTGGCCTCGAACACTTCCAGGGACATCCACAGCTTCTCTGGACAGTCTGTCCCAGTGCCTCACCACCAGCACAGTAAAGAATTTCTTCCTAATATCTAATCTAGACCTGCCCTCCTTCATCTTAAGGCCATCCCCCATGTGCTATCAATACATACCCTTGTGAAAAATCCCTCTCTAGCCTTCCCTTTAGGTGCTGGAAGGTGCTGTAAGCTCTCCCCAGAGCCTTTTCTTCTCCAGGCTGAACAACCTCCTGTTCAGATGCCACAGGAGCATGCATGCAATTATTTGAAAAAATAAATCTTAATGGTTTTGTTCTAAAATAGTGTATTGCAAAATAATTACAAAAATACATAACTAGTTGTCTAATGGAGACAATATGGTCTGCAGTCATTAGTTGTGTGTGGTCAGTACATTGTGTGGTAGTTATTCTGTCTATTCAAATAAGATGAGCAAATTTTATTCTGTCTCTCAAAAATGTAGGGGAGGGCAGCCTAAAATATCTGTGAATCCATGCCAGTTGCAAATATTCTCATCTAAAAGAAAACAAAGTAATATTTAAATAATATTTGCAATTACACACAGTGACACATTGTAATATTAAAACATTAGATGTAAACAAAAAAGTTTATTTCACAGATTTTCTTTTTTTTTTTTTTTTTTTTCCCCGATGTCTGTAAGAATAAACTTGTAGTTTTCATTTAGGTCTGGTTTGCTTTGTGTTACAATCTGAAATAAAATTTATATCTCAACTGTGATGTCAAGGAAAATAAATATCTTTCCATAGCATAATTAATTACTATATAAACTTGGCATTGTAGATTAACTAGATATTAGATACTAAATGTTAGACAAATTGATAGTTCTTCTGAACAAACCATGAAGTACATAAGAAAGAGAATGCAGAAAAATGGGACAGTAGGTAAAAATTAATGATTATTGAACCATAAAACAAGCAATGATAAAAATACATTTAGTTGCTTTTCTTTTTCTTTCAATTTACAGGATAATCCTAAAGGAAAACCCATATATACTTCCATACAAGTGAGTCTGTTTGTTCTATTAATCAGCAATACATGTTCATTTCATTGTCAATGGTGAAAAGTAAATACTATGCAAATACCTTTAAATCAGTATGTGCTCAGTGTCCTATGCTTTATGGGAACCTTATTTATGGATTTCATGAATGTGTCAAACTGCTAATTCATCATGGCATATGTAATTTATTATACATTCAGGGGCAGAACTTTATTGCTTTTCTGTAAGTATTTTGAAAAATCTCCCATTTTTCATTATATTGTCCACTCTCCTTCTCAATTATTTGGAACAGACTTTGAAGTTACACATCACTGACAACAGAGAAAAGATAAAGTATCTCCTAGGAATTCAATTTTGTTTATGAAAAACATAGACCAGAAAAGCCCTTTTAGGATGGAGGCTGTCATCCAGGTATGCTGCACCTCCTTTTAATCAGTGCAGCTTGCACGTCCTACCTCTATGCAAAAGTGTCCAAGAGCAAAAGTATTGCAGTAAATTCTGGTAGCACCAAGTATTGTAGTCATCTACTTATTTTACAGGTTTCGCTGGAAAGTTATGCTTTTCCTGAAAATTCATAATGCAGAGACTGAGGCAGGTGCACAGACACCTTATTCCTCAAATCCCTCAGTTCTAGCTAAAATGAGATGGTTCAAGATGTTTTTCTACCTCTCTATGTGCTTAGGGAAATTTTCAATAAATCAAACCATATAATAAGAAATCACAGGTTATACTTTTATAGTGTAAAAGATGAAATGCTTCTAAATGTAAAAAAGTTTAATGAGTGTCAGGTTATTTTTGAGATACATATTTGCATATATATTATATAAATAATAATGTTGTTTTGTTTTTTTTTTTTTGCTCTGTAACAACAGTATTCTTTAATAAGCAATGCTTTCATAGCCTCTTAGAAGTTTCACTGGTAAATGGCACATGCATATTGTCAACACAGGCATGGAAAAAAGAAAAGCAACTCAGTTTTCTGGCTTTTTTTTAGGAAGGGGGAAATAGTAACATATTTCTAAGATCCAATACAAGAAAGAAGTATGTCTTGAAAATGAGAGCAGCTGGCAGTGCCTGCCTGGTGAACCCAGCCTGGGGAAAATGGAGTGCACCTGTCGAGTTTGGTAAGAACAAATCCATGCCCTGGGCTACTCTTCCCCCAGTGATGCCGTGTCTGCCTCACACATTGTCACACACCTACAGACACGCTGCTGTACAAAGGGTTGGCAAATGTTTTGCTTCACACCACACTACAGAGAAGAGTAGGAAGAGACTTAATTGATTTCTTAACATTCTAACACTGGAAATAACATTAAAAATTACACCTTTCCAGCTGTAGAGAGCTCCAGCTTACTGCAGGGGGTGGACGAGTAGGATCAATGTTAATTCTTCCCATCAGACATTGCTGCTAAAGTGATAAATTACAGAATTCATTTTTATACCAAGTGAAACCTTTCAGACTGACATTCACCACAGTCAATCACCACAGCAGATGTTTGACACAGCATAAAGTTCAACAAGACCGAGTTCAAGGTGCTGCAGCTGGGTCAGGGCAACTGCTGGTATCAATACAGTCTGGGGGATGAAGGAATTGACAGCAGCTTTGCTGAGAAGGACTTGGAGATGCTGATGGATGAGAGGCTGAACATGACCCAGCAATGAGCACTCACAGCCCAGAAAGCCAAATATGTTCTGGGCTGCATCCAAACCAGCATGGCCAGCAGGGCAAGGAAGGGGATTTTGCTCCTCTGCTGTGGTGAGACCCCACCTGCAGTGCTGCATCCAGCTCTGGGGTCCCCAGCACAGGAAGGACATTGAGCTGTTGGAGCAAGTCCAGAGGAGGATCACAGGAAGGATCGGAGGGCTGGAGCACCTCTCACAGTCTGAGAAAGTTTGGGTTGACCTACCTGGAAAAGAGAAGGCTCCAGAGACACTGCTCCACTCATCCAATACCTAAAGGGGCTACAAGAGAGCTGTAGAGGGACTTTGTGCAAGGACATGTAGTTCAAGGAGGAATGGCTTTAAACTGAAAGAGTCTAGATTTAGGTTAGATTTTAGGAAGAAATTCTTCACTATGAGGGTCATGAGGCACTGGCACAGGTTGCCCAGAGAGGCTGTGGATGCCCCATCCCTGAAAGTGTTCAAAGCCAGGCTGGGGCTCTAAGCAATCTGCTCTAGTGGAAGGCATCCCTGCCTATGGCAGAGTGGCTGGAATTAGGTGATCTCTAAAGGTCACTTCCAAGACAAACTGTTCTATGATCTGTAATTCTATGATCTATTCCTCATATGACTACTACTACTACTACTACTACTACTACTACTACTACTACTATTACTACTCATTTATGAATGTTTCTCTTTCAGGAAATGAGGAAATTATATCTTCTTCAGTATGGATTATACTTGGGGTAGTGGTTGCAACACCCTTAATGGCAATCATCACAATTTCTTTCTGCAAAAGGTAAATTTCATTTATGCCTTTATTTTCTCTGTGTGTGTGTAATACCTAAAGTTTTTAAACAAATAAGGTGGAGGTGTCTCTGTAGGATAGGTAAAATGAACCTCATAAGTGAAACAGAAACAGAAATAAAAAGTATATCCTGCTATATTATGCACTTTGCATAGAAATATACAGCAATTCAGAGAAGATATGGCTCTCTCAACTTGTTAAAATTTTTACCCCCACTTTTCACTGTTTGTAGTGACATAGCAGGACACATTTCTTTCTCTGTCAAAGAAGGAAATTTACTAGTAGTAAATTTTTAATCAAAAATTAATCTATTATCATCCAAATTATTAATGTTTTCCTGATATATGTTCATTCTGTGTTGAGATTATGTATATTTTTCAGTTCACTTCTAAGACTGAAGGGGAAGATAAGAGCTGGTTCAAGGGTGTAATGGTGTTGTCACATTATGGTTCTTCAGTTTTAATTTGGTATTCAATACATTTTGATTTCCAGGACTGGCTGTTGGAAGGCAGCATTTCCACAGATCCCAGGACCAAAACCTGCTTTTTTTACACTGCCTGATACAAATCCAGAGGTATGTTCTCTTTCTATTTTTATATTAAATATGTGGAATACATACAAGACTCTACTGGCTGAATTTTTGAATGATAAGGAACTTATTACAGAGGATCACTCTTCTCTTTGCCATATTCTGAAGAAAAATAAACGGCCACCGGCAGGCGAGTTTTTTAAGGCAAGTCAAATGCAGTGCTCTTCCAGAACCAGGGGTTTCTCCCATTCCAGTCTCACGGGTGCACAGGCAGGTGCTCCCCTTGGTAGATCCAGGTAGCAGGAAGGGCTGGTCACTTTCCCAACACAAGGACGTGGACAATGACACAACAAAGCACCAGAGGCAGCCAGAAACAAAACCAGCACACCTGCCTCTACCAGCACCTCATCAACACCAGCAGCAGTCTTCAAAATAGGGTCCTAGACATCACAGTCCTCCTGCTACTCTCCAGCTGAGCAGGGCTGAATTTGCCAGTGAGATTAGCATAGCTTCTTGCTCTCTTCATCTACACCACCACGAAGTTCCTCACACCTGACCCCAGTGTCTGAGCCCTGTCCCCTGCCAGGTCCCCACTGCAGGCTGTCCCCTTGAATCCCTCCATGTGCACACCTCACCTACTTACCCACTAGCAAGTTACACATGCAGGAAAGAAAAGAAGGTGACACAGAAAACTGTTCAAAATAGGGTTGTGTAAGGAAACAGGACACACACAGCAAAAACAGGTGAAATACTCTCAGAATTGTGCATAAGTAGAGGCTAACCTAACGTTATGTATAAAACTGATGGAAGTTTTTATTTTCCTTTCAGCTGATGGAGAGCAAAATTCAGTCAATAACAACTGAAAATGAAGAGATAGTATCAGTTGCTGACATCGTAAGATAACCAAGAAAAATGGAGGACTCTGAAAGGGCATTTCTTAGACAACTGTATATCCCTGTGAAAAGTCTGGAATAATATATAGGCTTTTTTTACTTTCTTCTTTTTCTTGTATAAAAGAGTGACACAGCCAAGAGAGAATGATACCTCATATGCAGTCTTTTTAAATGCCATTGTATTTGGTTTTGGTTTTGGCTAATTTTAACTGTCTGGGCAAGTTGTCCTTATTGGATATCTTCTATTTTGTAAATACGATTGAAATATTTTATTTAACAAGTTTTAGTTACTTTTTGATCTTAAGGAAAAATAATTATTTTTCTGTCTCACATTAAAAAGGTTAATAATTAATTTATTGAGATTAATACAATTTTTAAAATTCTGATGCCTGAATTACATTGTTCTACTGTCAAAAATGGATCAGTTCATACTAGAAGTTTCTTTGGAGCTCTTCAAGTACACATGGGGAACTAGAAAAATGAGATTTGCTAAGATTTTTACAGTAGACATTTGAACAGTGCTATTCGATTATTAGACAAATTTTATAATGATACTAGATGTTTTATTATTAGACTAAACATTCCTGGGACTATTTTCTTGCACAGGGGTTCAATTTACATGTAAGAGTCCAGACACACCTTCTTAAACCCCTAAATAAAGTGGACACATGCAAACTACCTTTAGAAATTAGCCCTGGCCTGAGCTAACCTCTGGACTAGGTCCAGGAGTTGTTCAGGACATTACTCGTAAATCCTGGCCAAACTAATGCTGGGAACAGTTGTTCCTGGATATGTTCCAGTGCTGGGGAGCCTTCCAGTGCTGTACTTTCTCCAGCTTATACTGCAGCAGAACACAAACAGGTCTTGGCACACCTATTGCCTTTGACACAGTTAATGATTAGCTTTTGGTCAAAGACTCACCTGGGAAGATTTTTGCAGCAGGTCAGAACAACAAAGCAAATTTCTAATAGATGCTGCATTCATGCTGGACACACTTGTGAACCATCTTTGTATTTTTCTCAGTATGCAGCAGTGGTCAGAGTGGAAATGCTCACAATAACTTGCTAAAAGAGCCATGGGGTTGTAACAGACTGCACTGGTTTATATAACCTTGCACTGTAACTCTCCTCTTGGGCAAAATTGCCAGAGTGAGGCATAGTTTGGCTCCAGTCCACCAAAACCAAGCCATGAGCTATGAACAACCATTCAGTGGCTCAACCTGAGGAAGGGAATAGAAAAGTATAATAAAGGCAGTATCAAGACACTCAAGAAATGGCATGGCAGTCTTGTTAAGCAGAACCTAAACAAACTGCTCATTTTTTTCCTGTTTTCTCCTAGAAAGGGATAACATACTCAACTGATTCAGGAAAGGTGTTACAGACAGAACCCTGATTGAGTAGTCCAGGCTACAGTGCAAAATCACTGAATCACAGAACGATCAAGGTTGAAAAAGACGTCCAAGATCACTGAGTCCGACCCTTGACCTAACACCACCACCTTTTCAACTGAGCCCTGCAACTTAGTGCCACGTCCAGTCATTTCTTGAACACTTCCAGGGATGGCGAGCCACTCCTCATGCAGCTTACAAATGGATCAGTTAAAACTAATTCAGCCACTGTTTGGGCAGCCTGAAGGTACTGGTCAGGTGATAGTGTAATACCACCTTCACATCACCTAGAACCTCACCAGACATGCCATCACAACAGCATGCAAATCCCTTCACCAAAATTAATCAGGCACACTGACACACAGTTTGCATCACAAATATGTGTGACATGGAAGGATGATGATTTAGAAAAGTTACTTAAGGTGGCAGTGGTCACTGAGGTAGGTGGTGGTACCCAAGTAGAGCATATTTGATGAATAGAAAATCTTGGGTCACACTGAACTGGGACTACACATGTACTGGATGTGCTTCTTTTAGGCTACATAGAATAAGTAAATTAAGTCCTTTAGTGAGTAGAAGATTTGAAACATGCATGTCTTGTTCCCAAGGTACTGAAAAAGCTGACAAGGCTAAGCCAATGCCAGTACGTGGTTCTAGAGACAAAATTCTGCAGCTGAACCCTGCCTCATGCACATGCTGTGACTAAACTGTTACTCATTTCACTTCCCTAGTTTTTTTTACCCAAGGATTTGAAAAGGGAAATAATATTAACATGTCCTTCTAGTGGGAATCACTGGGTAAAGGTGGGCAAGACTGAGAAGTGTGGACTGAAAAGCAAAGATGTTTAAAATTTGAAGTCTGTGAAGTAGTTTGTTGGTGGTGGATCTGAGCACATAAACTAGCAAAAAAAACCCCAACAACAACAACAAAACAAACAAACAAACAAAACCAACCCACCCTACAACTTTGGTTCAATGATAGCAGGGTTAAAAACAGTTCTTCCTTCAACAGACTTACTACTAAGGATCCTCCCTCACTCCTTAGAAGCCTAGGGAATTCTTCATCTTCCTGCTGCTGTGCCTGTGTTGGGAGTGGAAGGTAGGGGTTAAATTAACTCTTGCTTGCTAAAAGCATCCAAGAACAGCAGGAAATAAAAAAAAAAAAAAAAAATCCATTACATGCAGATTACATAACTGCATGTCACATGTCATGTAAAACAAATGGGGAAGTGACTAACAGAACCACATCTGAAGTTGCAGGAAGTTAAAGCAAACAAAATAGATTATGCTTCTCATATTTACATGACTGCAAAGATTTTTGCAAATGTGACTTTTTCTTTTAATTTCTGCAGTCAGACATTTTTTCACATAACATGATATTGTAGCCTAAGATGAACCAAATGAAAACAACCCATGGTCAGGCAGTGAGAAAGTTCAGAAATTTGGGTCTGGTATTTTCCTTGGCATTTCTTTGCCTGCAAATATGCAAGACAGAATTTTCTTGGCTGTTTGCATATACCTGCTAAAGACTGATCTTCCTCAAAGGAGAGACTGGGCTTGTGCAGGGGCCATAACCAACACAGACAGGCAGTCTCTTTAAACATGGACTAATCACACAACACTGCTGTTATTTCCAGAACATATTATTTATGAATATCTGTTTATTTATAGAAGTGGTATTTCAATGAGCATGTTGATATACTGTGATTCTACTGAGTATTTATGTATTTTTGGGTAATGTGTTTGCATATTGTGACTATGAATGCTTCGTTCATCTGACATAACAGGAAGGAAGAGCTAGTTGCTCTTTTCTTGTGAAGTGGTAAACATCTGCCAATCAGGAAACCTAAGGAAGCTCAAAAGCAGTAAGGGAAATGATAAACTGAGCAGCTTTCTAACTTGCAGCATTTGTTACTTAATACTGTCATGCAGTAAAACAAAGCTAACTGGCAGAGCAAAACATAGATTTCTGCATGTGACTACAACTACATGTTAAAGCGTCCTTGTTGCTGAGAACCAAAATCAAACAAGATAAATGAGGAGGGTTTTTCAAGAGGAGGTATGTCTCTCTATATTGTGTGTTGATTGTTTTGTGCCACAGAAAACTTTTTGCAGGATACAAATATTTGCCAGGGATTAAGTTAGGTACAGTCATACTTGCAAATGTACAAAATCTGGATTAGTGTCCTTTGAGTTTAAGGAATTCTAGAGAATATTTTGAGGATTCTTTTGCCTATTTGAATAAAAGTAGAAATGTGTATATACAAAATTTCTAAAGATTTCTGAAAGATCCAAAGAAGACTATGAAATGTCTATGTTATCTATTGCACTATTTGACATTTTTTTATCTGACATCTATTTGTCAATAACTGAAAAAAAAAAACTATTTTCTGTACCCTTTCTATAGATTACTCTAACAAGAAATATGTAGATTTCTATTTCTTGGGGGCTAAAAAGGTCAATCATAAAATCATGGTATGGTTGAGGTTGGAAAGCACTTCTGGAAATTGTCCTACCCCAAGCCTTGCTTAAAGCAGGGTCAGCTACAGCAGGTTGCTCAGGGCTTTGTCCAGTCAGTATCTCCAACACTGGAGACTTCAAAGCTTTCCTGGAAAACCTGTTCAAGTAGTTGACTACCTCACAGTAAAAGGTGTTTTCTTGTGTTTAAATTGAATTTCCATTATTTCTGTTTTTGCCCATTGCTTCTTGTCCAGTCACTTGTGACCACTGAGCAGAGCCTGGCTCTTTCTCATTCCCCACAGATGGGTATTTGTACACATGGATAACATCCCGCTGAGCCTTCATCTCTCCAGGATGAACAATCCCAGATTTCTCAGCCTCTTCTCATGTGTCAGAGCCCTTAATCATCTTTGCTGGACTCCCTCCAGTACTCCATATCTTTATTCTTCTGGGGATCCCAGAACAAGACCTGGCACTCCAGGAACACCTCCCTTGACCTGCTGGCAGCACTCTGCCTCATGCAGCCCAGGGTGCCTTTGATCTTCTGTTCTGCAAGGGCACATTGTTGGCCCGTGGTCAGCCTGTGCTCTTTGCAAAACTGCTTTCCAGGTGGATCTCAGCCTCTGCTGGTGCCAGGGGCTGTTCCTCCCCAAGCACAGGACTCAGCACCTTCCTTTGCTGAATTCCAAAAGACTCTTGTCATGCCATTTCTCCAGCTTCTCCAGGTCCCTCTGAAGCAAAAATAGTCACATATCACCCACTTCTCCCAGTTTTGTATCATCTTCAGGAATCAGAATACTGATCTAAAAACTGAAATAGTTGTATTTAGGCAGAAATTTGATAGCAATATTTCATTGTTTGGTATGCATTGTAAGGTTTCTATTCCTATTTCAATGCTTCCAGGAAGGCTTGGCCAGTGTATGATATTCCCCATATCTCGGCAATGTATAAGTATCAATTTGTCCTCACATTACCTTATGAGTAAAATACAAAGTTTCATTTCTGCAAGTGTGTCATGGGCAGGAATAATTTTTCCAGAGACACTGAAGCAGAATAAGTCACTGGTCTCAGGTGACATTTTCTGGTACCATTCTGTACTCACAGCCTAAGAGCAAAGACAATAGACTAAGAGGGTAAGAATTGAGAGTGTTGAAGTCAGTATTTAGTGCATGCTTTCTGTAGAAACCACTACAGACTACCTGACTGTATTTTACTTCTGACACATTGATAAGGTGGATAGATTGGGTTTATAACAAGCTGTCCTGGAGAGAGCTAGGGAGTGAGCTAAGAGTTGAGGAGTCTGGAAACCAGGTTCTTGAGAACCCCCCCAGGTCCCTCTCCCATGTAGCAGGATAGATACACTTCTGAGGCTGGCCAGGGGAGAAAGAGGAAAGAAGCAAGGCAGAAAAAATCATCCAGTTTGGACATTTTTTTTCCTAATAAATTCTATTTTGATGAAATATGAGGTAATACTGCTTACAGCAGAATATGTATGGTGGTTCTGGTCTGATCCTCCAAATAACACTCACAATCATTTTGACATGAGTGTTCTTTCTGGCACCTTCAATACTGAGGTGACTTCAGACCAGACAGAGCTTTACCACACCTGTCTGAAGAAGACCAGTCTGGGAGAGGGTGGAGGTTCTGGGGGCAGGAAATTCCTGAAAATATGATGCTGGAGCCACTTGTTTGACCGCCATGCAGAAGGTCTGCATTGCTCAGCTAAATGGCTCAGGGCTCACCAGAGCTCCTATATCACTCCTGCCTGCAGGCAGAGAAAAAACAGAGGGCCTGGCTATGTGTTTGGGCATTCAGCTGGAATGGTCATTTCTTATGAGGAGAGTGAATGCTTACAGGCCCTGCTATTCCCCCTGCATGTCCAATGGAATGTCCAGAGCGTGGAGACAGTGATGCCAGCAAACGCTCCTCTAAGCAGACAGGGCTGCGGATGATTCCTACGGCAGTGTCCCAGATGAGCATTTCCATGAGAAAGCATGAAGGGTACTTGCAATATGGGGCTGCAGTCATATGTAGAAAACCTGAGGGACATTTTGAAAGCACAGGAGCAATCAGAACAGAGAGAGGGAGATCTCAAAAGAAATGAAACAAAGAAACTAAAGGAAAGGTGAGCAGACAATTGCCAAAGAATAGGAAAACAAATGCCTAGAAAAGGAACATAAGATGAGGAAAGGAAGGGGAAAATGTTGAGTGACTGAACAGAAGGGCCAAAATGGAGAAAATCTGATTAAGAAGCTGACTAGAAGGACAACAGGTCTCAAGGTTCTCATGTGCATTACTGGGGAAGTCCCTGAGAGCATGGGAAAGTGGAAATAACTATTGAGACCAATATCTCACAGAGATATTGGCCAGTCCACGCGGTTTGTGCTTGAGATTCTTCAGTATCACTTCCTAGCAGCCTTGGCCACATCCTTACTGTAGTATGATGATTTACAAATATGGATGCTGCAAGAGATAAGCAGGTTACAGGGAAGAGTCTGTCTGTTGCAACCCCAGCAGGGTGTCCTGGCCCAGCTGGAATCCTGGGGACCATGATGGATATGTCACATCAAGCCAACTTCCAGGAAGTGTGACATGCCTTCAGAAAATATTCAAGACTACAGAATGACTTGCTTTGAACATCGGGGTCGATTTTTTTTGCTTTCACCACAAGAGGAGTCAGTTTGAAATCAGCATTCTGAAATGACCATAAAAATTAATATAGAAGGGCTGACGAGTAAGAAAATATTACCACATTTCCCTTTTTCCTGAGTTTGTAAGAATTTAATTCAGTTTGAGAATTATCTTAGTACTACCTGTAATCACGAAAATTGCAACTATGAAGTTGCGCTGCTAGACAATGCTAAAGCATACAAAAATTTAACCAGAGTTGCTTCTTCATGTAGGAAAAAAAGAAAAGAAAAAGCTGGCAATAGAGAAATCTTTTCTAAAGAGTTTTAACATCCTTGGAGAAAAGGAAAATTGTACATAAGATGAGAAATGCTTGACAAGAGCTGATGCCAGTGTTTGACTAGCTTTGCTCAGTCCTCCATACCACATGAATGAATGTGGAGTTGCCCTTTGCAGGTACTCACACTTCCTTAGTAATTTAAATTGCCTACAGTGATCTGGAACATCTGACTCCTGGGTTTCTGACACTGAAGCAAGCAAAAATTTGAAGGAGACTATTCTGTATGGATGCAAACCTCTAAGAACAGTGGGAGTTAAGTAGAGTGAAAAGTGGAGTCCCATTTGTGACAGCAAACAGGAAAAACTACTGTGGTGCCCTGACCTTGGCTGACCACCAGCTACCCACCAAGCTTCTCTCTCACTCCCTCTCTTCCTTATTCTCTACTTCCCCTCAGCAGACAATATTGAGCCACTCCCTGGTACAGGGGGACGCAGTACATATAGCAGGTGCTTAGGAAGTCAAACGTCTGGACAAGGTATGCCTCATCCCACCCCAATCCTTCTTTCTCCCAGGTTTTATTGCTGAACATGATGCCATATGGTATGGAATATCCCTACCAGCTGGGGTCAGTTGTCCTGGCCATGTTCCCTCCCAGCCTCTGGCCTCTGCAGAGTTGGTGGGACGGGGTTGGAGAGACAACCCTGCTGCTGTGCCAGCACTGCTCAGCAGCAGCCAAAACACTGGTGTGTTATCAACACCATTCTAGCTACTAATACAAAGCACAGCATTGTGATGTTCACAGGATCAGAAAGCAAGAAAAACTGACTTTCTGATGGTATAGTTAGGATAGATATGTGGGAAAAAGTAATTCTCAGTCATGGTATCTGCCCTGAATATTGTGAGTGTATTTATCATCATGAGAGTCTGTGGCCTCTTTATCTCAAACTACTTTGTTAGAGGCAGTATCATGGCTATTCAGTTCTTTCAAAAAAGAGGTGCCTGCTAGACATCCTGAAGAACACCCTCTGCTTGGCTTTTCTAAAGAATATTTTTAAGAATAAGTTTTGCAGAAGCAAAATACACTTCAGCATGATTTTCCTTTCCTTTTATTTTTTTTTTTTCTTATCTCTTCCTTTTTCTTTCTGAAGGTTTCATTATCTCTTTCCAGAGAAGGAAATATGTTTGATACTCTTGGAGTCATTTGTATGATTTGGTGGTGTATGATGCTATTTCATTCCTTGCATGCTGACATCCAGTGTATGGAGTGTAAGTATGTTTTTGCAGATACAATCTGAGAAACAAGGTTTAACTCTTCATTCATCAGAGATATTTGCAATGAAACTGGCAATTGCTATCTTAAGCCTGACAGATACTCTCCTTTGTATTCAACAAAAGCAATAGCATATCCTTACTGAACTTATGCTGCAACACTTCCAGCAGATGCACAGGAATCACCTATTACAAATGTGAATGTGGACTGGAGAAAAATGGAACTGTCCTGGGAGAGCAGCAGGAATTTCTCTGAGTACATCTGTATCATCATGGGCAGAGACATGAAATACATAGACACAGAGGTAAACTTGCTATTCATTGACTTAAATAATCATACCTTTTATCAATTTCACTTCCTTTGAAAAAATGAATGTCACAGATAACATCTGACGTGGCTGTTTGCAGTCTACAGCTTGATCTCTTAGGGGCTGTGGAAAGCCATCAGCAATGCCAGGGTGAATTTACTGTGAGATGAGCACCCAAGGCATACTAAAGAATTTAAATTCTGACACCAAAGTAGAAAGAAAGTGATAGCCTGAACTGCAGCTCTGTTTAATCATGAGTAGGGGTGTAGCTGATGAAAAAAGGGGCTGTGAGATTAAGTGAGACTTCTAGAGACTTTAAAGAGACATAGCAAGAGACCCTCCACAAAAAAAAAAATAAATCCCAGAAACACTGCCGTGGATTATGGTTAAGTCCTTCACTTGTTTTGCAGTAAACTGGATCATGCCTGTAGCACAGGTTATGTTATAAACCCACATTATCCAAAGAGGAAAATAGGGAACGTGGCAGAGATAGAGATGGCTTATTTAGCCTAGCAAAGCAGGTGCCTTAGAAATACATAGTACAAAATACATCACATCTTTATTGAAGATTATATGTCTAACACCATAGATGCTTTTTAACCCCTGGGCAGGTCAGATGAGGACTTTTATTTTGCTTAATCCTTTGATTAAATTCCTTTGTGGCTCCCCTATGTATTAGACATCTTCTGTTATGCCACTGGGCTACTATTAGTCTCCTAAAATAGTTGCACACTAGTGTAGCATCCAACTCCTGAGCTGCAAAGCTTTTTGTGTAGTTATGTTTTTGATCCCTCAGTTCCATTCTATATCACCCTTGAGTGCTAAAGGAGAGAGATAGCTCTTGAGCCAAAAACATACATATACATGGAATTACATTCCTGAGTTGCACTTCTGTAGCCAGCCTCATCTAACATCAGAAGAGTAAAAGCAGAGAAATAAAATATCAACATGTTCTCTTTTCAGGCGGATAGTCCACTATGCAGCTTTCCAGTAGAGCTGGACATTCCTCTGCACAAAGGAGTACTCTTTATCATTGAAGTGCCAAACACAAACATCTCAAAACAATGCACCTTTCTCCCTGGAGGTAATGTATATGGTCTGGCTAAGGTTTTATCCATTTGCAGTCTTTTAAAGGTAAACATTGCCTTCGAAAACAGTTACTTACACAGTAGGTAACTGCTATGTTTTTGAAAAAGATTTTTGTTTTTCAGATCTGTTAAAATTTTTTCCTCTGTAATAAATGCCTCCATCACTCTTCAAGAGATGTATTACTACAAATGTATCCATAATTGCATTATTGTCTTTTATACTAAGGCTCCAAAATGCCAATAAATTATAGTGGTTTAAGGGTGGATTCAAATAACTCTTCTGGCTGTTACAAATTAAGATGTTAGTACATATTTATTGAATGCTTTTCTGCTGGGCTGTTGGTGAGTTTGTTGTGATCTATTTTTCCCTTCCTTCTCAGCTCAGAGTTCTCCATTAAAATTCCCCAGCCACCAGTGCTGCAGCAGCTGTGTGTAACTGGGGTATTTCAGACATGACAGAGGTGATGGATTAGCAGCTTTCTCATGTCTGAGCTGAGAAAATGCTCTCTGCCCTTCTCTTCCTGTAGACTTGACAGTGGAAACACTCATGGTGACCCTCAAAATACAAGCCAGGACACACAAAACTTTGGTGCTCCTCCCCAGCTGGCCCTACCTTCCAAGTGTGTAGCTTCCCCAGAGGATTCCCCTGTTCTTCCAAAAGGTTGCCCCCTTTATTGGGCACTGGAGAGGGCTGGAGTCAGTAGCAGAGGAAGCCTCCATGCTTTCACTGAATTTAAGACATACCACAGAAAGAAGCAGAAAACTGGTTGAAGGGGAAGAGAGAAAGAGGCTGAGTATGCCTGCACAGCCCAGCCATGAGGGACCTTCAAAAGAAACTAGGTTCCTATATCAATGTGCTCCAGAAAAGCAAAAGAACTAGTCACTGTCACCCACATGAAGGTGGAAAGATCTAAGGAGGAGCCTCCTTGCTTGGAGAGCAGGAAAAAGTCCAATCTTACTTTTAAAAGTTGCAGCTTTTTTAATCCTCTGTGTAAACAAGTCAGGAGTAGTTTCCTGGGCATTAATTGCAAAAGGAGAAATACTTATCTCTTTAGGTATGGGTGGTATTGAAAGGCAATGTGCCTTCCTTTACATGTGGAATGCTTCACTTAGTGACAGGTTTCACAATTCAGAGGCAGTTCAAGTGGAGTGAGAGTAGAGTTTTCTCTCAGTTGTCATTCCTAAACCAAGAAATAACTAGCTGGGCTTGCAGGTATCTAACATATCTAAGAGTGTGCCATGATCCTCCAGCTTAGAGGAGTCACATGATTTTTCCTCATCATGGATACCCCTGTGTTTGCAGGCATGAATGGATCAGCCATTGAAAACTTCTCCTGTGTGATTTATAACATTTTCCTCATGAACTGCACTTGGCAGGCAGGAAGGCATGCTCCAGCAGATACACAGTATTTTCTCTACTGGCAGAAGTCCAGGTAAGTAGGTCTGCTTGAGACAGGGAAGTCTGAATTCTCATTCAACACATCACAGTGCCCATGTTTTACTAAAATACTTTGCTGTATGCAGAGATGAAGAGGAGATGGAATGTGAGAGTTACATTAAAGATGAAAATTGCAGAAATATGGGTTGTATCTTCCAAAACGTGAGCATAGGGACTGAAAAAGCTTACTTCCTGGTGAATGGGTCTAGCAAAGACTCCCCGATCCAGTTCTACGATGAGTACACTGACCTGTATAAAATTGGTAAGTAACTGAACATTTTATTTTATTACTGTTTTATAAAATAAGGAAGTGGGGAATTTTTCTCTGAAAAGCATATTAAAACAAAGTCTGTAGCTGTTGCAGGATCCTGCACTGCAGGGGAGACTGCTTCTAACAGCTGATGGAATATAGCTCCAAAACTTGACTAAAACAAGAAAAGGCAGAGGTAGCCTGAAAAAACTGCTGAGACAAGAAGTGTGAAGGTAGTCATGGATTCCAAGTAATGAAACACAATGGTTAGAATTTTCAAGGCCACCTTTCTTAAGGGCTTATTTTACCATCCCTTAATCTCACACCTCTCTGAGAGCCACAAGAGCCACATGTCCTAAAAACAGATTGAGGGTTCAGCTTCCAAATTAGGACTGCATTAGTTAAATGTGTGGGTACCTCTGTGAGTGAGGTGTTTAAGCTCCAAGAGAAATCAGGTCACACTGAGTCAACTATATTATAGGCACTCCAATTCAGATGCCTTGAATGCATCATGAATAATACCACACATACAAAAACTTCCTTCCTTTTTCCTATGGAAACTTGCATTGTCAATGTGTGGTTGGAAAACAGATGTAGAAGAAAATGGCACTCTGCTGATTGCACTATGAAATTACCCAAAATCTTTCATAGCTTTTCTTTACATGAACTTCATTTACTTCAGATGTCCAAAAACTGCAGCGGTGTATTCTCAGGTTTTGGTAAGGTATTTTACTGCTGTTTACCACATAACTTCAGTTAGCACCAGCAGCACACAGTTGTACATCAGCTGCCTCACCTTCACATGCGTTTTGCTGTGAAGGCATGAGCTGTAGCTGTTTACTGACCATGCCTATATTAATTATTCCATTTTTTCCTCAGAAATACTCACTGCTCCATTAAATGTCACTGCCCATTGTACCAGAGATCCAGCGGGTTGCATAATTACATGGCATCCACCCCTTACAAGTCATGTGGAAAACACAAAGTGTTTTCAGTATGAAATTAGCATACAAAATAAGGTAAAAATAATTTCTTGGTTTGTGTGTCTTGGTACTGTACCTATGCTCATGCATATCTATAATGTGTACATTTCTGACTTATTTGTTAATTTTTCTCTCATAAGCTGTAGTGTCCTCCTGCTACAGTTTTCCTGGTCTCATATCCCACCTCTCATGAACTTCTGCAGCTCAGAAGCTTACCATGGCTGTAATTGCTCAGCCACAAGACCATTACAGGAAAGATCAGCTAAGGGTTAAACATAAATATACAAGTGCAATAAAGCAATACATCACTAAATCTCATTTTTTTATTAAAAACAAGACCAACGGCTTGCAGGCTGTTTGGATTATTTGGATTTTTTATCTTTCATGCATTAATAGTATCTACCTTGGTACCCATTGGTACAGGGAGCAATTGCAGTACACGCAATTGCAGCAATGTAGTTTTTCAGCTGGTTGGTATAATTTGACAGTAAGATCTTGTGTGAAATACTTATGAAGTTTTACATAAAGATCACAACATAGCAATATTGTAAAAATATTTTATTTGAAAGAAATACATGTTAACTCTTGTTTCCTGTGCCAGAGTCAGAATGGGTGGGGTTCAGTGTAGATTTCTACATTTGGGTAGGAAATTCATCTCCTAGACTGAGATGCCTTAATGTAGGTGTCTGCACAGGAGCACGAGTATCTCCTAAGGGTCAGTGCACATTAGGGCTCCCTGCTGTGGAGCAGCAGGTCACACACAGCCCTTGAGGTGCTGAAAGGTATCAGAAGTACAGACATGGAGATAGCAGCTAGAACTCACACCTTCCAGGAGAGGCCAACAGAGGTAAGACAGATAAGGCAGCACTACACATCTAAAGTTTAAGCAACTCGTTTACACCCTGCTCATTCCCAGCACAGGCTGGTAACTCCCATCATGTCCTAAGCTGAAAGCACTCAGCTGACAATGGGTGATGGGGAAATGCTAGTCTGCTTTATAGTGCAAGACACACTGTGGGTGTGTTTTCTGTAATAAGACATTCCTTCCAGTTATACCTTTCTGACCCTTCCATAATACTGGCTATCCTGATATTACATGTGACAGATGTTTCCAGGACCTCAGCTTTTCAATGCTTTCTGAGATCATTGCTAAAAGTCACTACTGTTGAATTTGTTCACTCCTTTTTAAACCTATCTTTCAAAATTTTCAGGTTCTTTGATCCGGGTCAATGTTTGATTCCAGTTAATTAAATTTTGATTGCATAGGAGGTGTAAGTAGCTCTTCACAGAAAGCCCCTGAGCATGGATAAGTCTAACAGAGATTTTGACTGGAAGGAGGGTAAATTTGCTATTCACATCAATTTTCTGCCCCAGGTTATCAAACTATTGTGAAATCACAGCTTCCAGATCTGCTGCGTTTGTAGGATGATGTGATTGCTTATGTAATTTGGATATGGATGAGAATGCATAGTATGTATAAAAATACCTTTAGTGGCAAATACAGCTTCTCACATCTACTGATAAATAATTAATGTTTCCTTCCTTTTCTAAAAGGAAATGTATGAAGACAAAACCCTGAAAAAAATGCTGTTATTCTGGAACATTACTGGAGAATAATATCCGATTGATTTTTCAGTTTAAAATAACTTACAATCTTCAAAAGCAAGAAAATGAGAACAAAATAGAGAAATATTTGATTGATAAGAAAATAACAAAACTGAAGATTTGTCTTTGTTTTGCAGGATGAGCCCAAAGAAGAGAAAAATCTTCCTCGTGTACGTATTCCTGTCACATACAAATTTGTGCTTTTGCCCACTTAAGCATATAAATACCATTACAGAAAATACACTTCTAGAACTACAGGTTTTGTATCAAAGTAGCAATGAGAATTCAGAAAAATATGTTCCTGTGATATCTTTAAGTGTAAATGTAATACATCCCTTTTGGATGGGGTAGGCAAAATTTTCCATGCATTTCACAAAACTTCATACATTCCATCTATTGCACAAATAGATTTTGTTCCTGACAGATGAGACATTTTGCTTACTGAAAATCTGAAACACTGAAATTGTTTTGCTTACTGAAAATCTGAAACATTTCTCATTGGAATAATACCACTGGTAGCTCAGGACAGCTAGGCAAAGGGAGTACAGTTTTCAAAACCTGGGGAATTTAATAAATACTGTCAGTCTTCCCTTGACAAATGAGTGGTCTTCTAAGCCTTGGAAGGGCTTGACAGATTCCAGACTTTGTATAAAGTATAATGAGGCCAAATATTACATATCTGTTATTGTATTGTCTCAAGAACATTAAATCTTTTTAGCAATGACAGACACCTTCCATGCCTGTTTAATCCCCATGAAGGTTGCAAGGGGAGTTTACAGGGTACTTTTCCAATTTCTGCTTTGTGTCTTTCAATTTCTTTAGGGTCCACAAACAAGGACACAGAAAAAAAAAAGTGTCCATAAAGCATAATAAAAGAAATCAAAGACAAAATTAACTTGAAAAAAAAATTTTAACCTTCAAGAACCAGAAAGTTTTGCTGGCAAGAGAGTACCTAGCTAAAAAACCACTCAAATTATTTTTTTTATAGAAACTGTATCAGGAAATTTACCCACAAACTTTGCATTTCACCTCATAGGCAAATATTAACAGAGTCTGATCACTTTCCTTTTAGGTAAGGGATCACAGATATGAATTCCAAAATTACAATGAGAATAAAAGATACACTCTGAAAATCAGAGCACGTGGAAAAAACTGTCTCGTAAGCTCAAACTGGGGGGAATGGAGTGAACCCATTGAGTTTGGTAAGACTATGATTTTTTTTTTTTTTTAGTATTACCTTGTTTGCTTCCCTTTCTTCCTCACAGTCACAGAAATGAATAAAACCCAAATTTTTACCCAATTACATGGAAGGAACTGGGTGGATTTTATTATCGTGGAGGAGTAGCTCCAATACTCTGGCAGCAGAGGCATTGATTAGCTGGGATTGTGAAGGCAGCAGTTACTCAGATGCCAGGGCTACAGACACAGACTGAGACAGACCCACTCTTGTCTTTGAGCTACTGGGAAGAGGCTGCCTCTCAGTTCTCTTAAGTTTTCAGCATGAATATCATCCCCTTCCTTCTGCATTGTTCTTTTCACCCCTTCCACTAATTTTGCTGTATTAATTGTTCTGTAACTGTTTATTCTTTTCTTTTTCCAGAATTTTTTAGAAATTCTCCAAATTTTAATTCTCTAAATTTTAAATATTTGAAAATGTTTAAAATGTATCAAGTCCATCTGCATTTTTGGACAAAATTCTATAATGAAGTCAAGTTGAAGTCCCTTAGAACATTCAAAAAATGTAGTGAAATTCATATTTATTACATGATACAGTCATAAAAGCAGCTTTTTACCATGCTAAAATATTTCTTTCTCTTGGCTGTTTCAGGTCAAGGGAAAGATTACTTTATTTTTGTGATTTTATTTCTGATTGCACTTGGAACAATCTTAATTACACTTCTCCTGTATTGTCTTTTCAAAAGGTAAATCAACCTTTTTTCTGTAGACACTACTGACAGAGTATTATCTATATGAAACACATTCCTCCAACCTCCTACTTTCCTACCTGAAAATTTAAATAATCTGATTATACATGTCATGAACTATTACCACCAGGATTGTAGTGGATGGCCCTTTGGCATGCAAAATCACTAAGTGGAAAAGGGGGAAATGATGTTGATGTTGTTAAATGATTGATTCTACCAGATCCTACAAAAGCTTTTTTGTTCTTTTAAGCATTTTACATCCAGGTTGCTTTGAAGCCATTGGCCGTATACAGTACCAGACAAGAGGGAATCCAAATTAATGTATTGTTATTTTGATAAAACTTCTCACTCAGTGGTCAAAGTTATGTCACGTGATTTATTCAAAGTAAATTATTAATAATGTATTTACTGTGATTCTAATCACAACATAAATTTTAATAAACCAAATGCTAAGTGTAATAATAGTTACTCACTAGTTACCCCACTGAAAATATTTTATTTTTCATTTAATTTGTAGAGCAATAGATATTCAATCTTGAAAGTAAAAGATGTCCTTAAGTTACAACACAAAATGTTTGTGTGATTTATATTAGCAGTATTTTCAGTTTCTCCACAATCTCATTTTCTACCCAAAGGTACTGCAGTTTCAAGAAAATATTTCCTCCCATACCACAACCAAGAGAAAAATTCAATGCATTAACTGATGAAGATATCCAGGTATGATTTCTTCTCAATTCAGTCAAATTTTTTAACTACAAACCCCAACAGGTCAAAGACTAGAAGAACTGACTTATAAAAATAAGTGTTAACATTTGGTCCAAAATTAATTTCTGTCATGCAAGCTATGCTGCTTTAAAGCCTGAAATGTTCTATGTCAACACTAAAATAAAAGATTGTCCTGGAGGTATTTGCAGACATTTTAAGACCAGAGTTTTCACTTTTACTGAGACCTGTAATTTCTATGTGCACCAGCTTTGCAAAGTTGCTTTTCATACTTTAAAAAGAACCAAAGTGAGGATGCATTTTCCATTAGCATTTTCAAACATCAATGGTCATAATATAATGTGAATATATATTTCATAAGCCTGACCTATATCCATGTAAAAATCCTGTCACACTTAGTGCAAATCAACAGGGCTGGAAAGACTTAACAGTTGAACTAACCTTCTTGCTTCAACACAGGATTTTCAATTTCAGTGTTTTGTGCAAATTGTATTTGACCAATATACTGTAGCACCCCTGTGCAGCCTATTCTGCATGTTTATTTAGCCTTACTTTTAAAAAGCTTTTTTAAGAGCTTGGTTTAATGCAATTAAAATCCATTACTTCTTGTCCTTATTCCTTTCCTGTTTACAGTATCTTACACACCTGCACACTGTCAACAGCAAGTAACTCTTCTGTCTTTCTGCACACATCATGACAACCATGCTCCAAACCATTCATGCTTCTCAAATCCATCCATTTGAGCAGTGGTTTTTATGGTGACTGCATAGTGAGGGGATGCTTTCTCAGATGGCTAAAGCAAAGATATTACTTGAAGTCAGTGAAGTCAGGTTAGTCATTAATTGCCTAAAATTCAGTGGGCAACACCGCGAAGTCCAGTGAGAATTCCAAAAGTGACTCATAAATTTTCTTTCAATCGTTTACAAAGAATCCCCAAATCTCTGACTACTAAAACTCTTTAGTTTTGGTAACTATATACCAGCTTGCTGTCCTGATTGATTTGTCTTTGCTCGTACCACCTTTGGCTTTCACAGAAAGCAGGTAGGAATATGACTTAGACAGGTTTCCTCATACACCTGAAGTCATAAATGCCTGGTATCTTAGTTCCTACCAGGCTGCCAGAGCTAAGGCTACAGAGCAGCAGCAGTCCACACTCCATCATATTAAATAATAATAGCTAGGGAAGTAACAAGCAATTTTTGGAAAATTGCATACTGATTGCTTGCTTTTCCTAAACCTGAGTGGCTTCCAAATTCCTGTGCATATACCACCAAACACACTCAAATCACTCCACTACAACCCAGAGGCCTTTGTGGATGAGGTCTGCAAACTGTGGCACAGGCACTTCCATGCAGGGAGCAATGCAGCAGCAGCAGTTGCCAGGGCTGAGTGAAGCCCTCATGTTACCTCACGCTTGCCAACCGGTGCTGTGAAGATAATTCATATGATTTTGACATGTTTAAACAGTTTGATCTACTCTTAAAACCTAATTTTATTTCACCTCTTCTCTCCAAACTCAGTACCTTTAACACTGATTGTTGTAATTCTTCAGTTATTAAAATAATAACAAAGTACAAAAAGTACATTTTCAAAAGCTCTCCTCCACTGAATATGAAACACTCTCCCTGACATTTAGTGCTAATGGATTTTTGAGCTGTTTTGAAACCTGCAATATCCTTTGCTAATCACACCTTTTTAAAGCTTGTGTTTCCTCATTTTGCCTCTATTTACTCAACAACTTTCACATTTTCTCATTCTTTTCTCCTAATCCACAATACTTTCCCCTAGATTGCTGGAAAAGCTCATGATTTAAAAAACCTAACTTTCTGCACTACATCCTAAAACACTCCTGTTCAAGAACTGCCGATTTTATTTCTTTTAAGATCCTACCAACCAAATCATTCAGTGCATCAGACAACTTGCACTCCTCTAATCCATTTTATTTTACTCATCTTACTACAGATCAGTGACTTTCTAGTCATTCTCTCCCCACATGCTTTCCTCACCACTACCGAGTTTTATTGCCTCTTGCCTGGAGTTAAATATATTTCAAGAACTTGCAAGACAGCTCTTTGTGCATTTTCCTTGGAGAACAGTAAAGTAGCCCAAAATACCATGACCACAAAGCCCTGCAGTGCTTTACCCATTCTTCAGCTTTCCTAGAAAAAAGTCCCCAGGACACCCTGGTTTGATGTTCTGCAACATACCCTCAGTATGACAGCAAGCTTACTCTTTTAACCTGTTTACTCCACCAGTACTATCCCTCCTTTTTTAAATTATTTATCTTCCCTCAAAACTTTAAACTCCAAGTGCTCTATGAGTACTATGATCTAACCTAGGAGCATGCACTCTCCGAGAACTCCAGGTTAGCCAATGTAAAAATGTGTGATAGCAACCAAAATATTTTATCTACATGTCTAGCCAATGCCTACATATGGAAAATTCAGGCAATACTGACTGAATAAATTCCTTCTATTCTCTCAGCTAAGGTTGTCCAGTGTCTAAATCAGCTTCTGTTCTTCCTCCTGCTGACAGCTAGTACTGATTAGACATATTGAAACACTTTCCTTAAAACTGTCTTCTCCTGCCTTGCAATCATTTATTACGTATTAAAAGACCAAGATAGGATGCCTTTGGTACTGTTGAAACCAATGTTCAGAATGATACCAACAGCAACTTGTAGCTTACTGCATGATACAGTTTTCTTTCTCTTTAGACAGAATATGTAAATCTACCAACAAAAAGTCATACTGAGGAAATAACTACAATTGAAGAATGATTCAGCTTTGCAAAAACACACCTGATTCCCCAACATGAAAGAAAATTATGGATCCTGCTGACAAATACTTCAAACCAGCCTACAAATATAATCATCTATAAAACTGTTTGTCCCCTTAAAATCCACTTACAATGGAGCAGATGAAAAAAAGGGAGAAAAATAAGTGAAATTTGTTCTTTTCCCTTTGTTCAAACCCACAATACCTGGCAACTAAGCTTTTCTGCAAGCACCTACTTTGAAGAAGTGCTTAAACCTTGCTAAGAGGTTCTTCACAATGTGAGACAAGCCCTCTTATCCAGAATAAAGCTGTTACTCTGCGTCATCACTGCTACGAAGCTTCTTTCCTCTCATTATAACGATTTCCTGTAGGCTGACAGGCTTGCTGTATAATGCCACAGTAATTTTACAGTAATTTTTATAGGCCTAGTTATTTTCTAAAGCACAAACCAGCTATTTAGAATGTTTAAATTTGCTCTTTGATCTTCCAACCAGTAACACCAAACTATCCCAATATATGCAATTAACCTTATGCAAGATAAAAATGGAAAATAAAATTATATTTGCCAGTTATAACTATTAATATTGGTCTGTCAGTCAGCCATTTCATGAGCTCAGTACTGCCACTGTAAATAGACCTCTGCAACAGTGATCCTGTGCAGTTTTAATATGTACTTAATTCACAAATAGCATCAAAGTCTTCAAAACAATCTAAGCTAACAGTTGTGAGAAATGAAAATAAAACCTAGTATTTAATAGCTAGATCTTAAATGTAAAAATTCCTCACATATGTATTTTAGTTTCTCCCTTTAAAGAGTGCAAATGCTATTTCCAATGCCTTTTAGAAAGAATACAGGCTTTAGATGCTAGTATTTTCTTTTACAAATGCTGGATGTTTTCCCGTTCATACTTTTCAAAATAAATGAATTTCAGAATGTTTCAATAAGACAGAGAACAAATGGGGTTTTTTTTAAAAGTCTCATTTATTGTTTGCCTCTTACAGCCCTAAACTGCATCATACATTGGAAATTGCTGCTGCATGACTAAGGGAAGCCTTATATTAAAAAAAAAAACAAACAAACCTGAACACCACAAATTAGTTCATATTGAATGTACAGCATAGGGAAATTGCAGTTCCACTTAAACACTTTGTCCTGGTTTAGGGGAAATTTGGGCGGATTTGTTTCTTTTCCAATTTCTTTTGGTTAAACTTTGTTCTGAAGGGGAGATTGGGTGTAAAAGTCCTGTCCCTGTCAGGGGCTGCTGAAGTAACTACCACATTTGGTTTCTCTCACAAAGCTTGGGCCACATACACGCACAGAGAAATATCCCATCATCATCTCTACCCTTGCAAGGCACTGATACAGAAAGAAACCTGATTAATGTGTTTATATAGACAGAATGTCTTCCCCTGCTCCCCAGCAAATTGATTGGCAGGGTTAACACCAAATGACCTGCTTGCACCACGGGGAGCTGCCACTGCCACACAGGATGTAAGAACCACTTGCAGTAGGTATGTTGTTTGCCAGCAGCCTGTGCACAAAGTAGCTGTGTCCTTACATTCACACAGACGTTGAAAGCAGTGCTTGTGCAACAGTGAAAGGAAAAAGGTAAAGTAGGCTCGAGAGGAAGGTAATAAGCAGCCAAAGCCAAGCAAGTAATTTAAATACTTCATCTTGAATAGCAATCTCAGAAGGCACACAGAAGAACTCAAGACAGCTCAGTCAGCCTTCAATGAGTCACACAATGACAGACTTTTCCTTTCTCGGGATATAGGGAGAGTTCTTAAAACATGGAGATTAACACCTTTTTTCCCTCTACTGGTCCCTCTACCATGTCTTTGAAGATTACAAAATACAAAAGATTATATACACATGAAGAACGGCACACAGGTATTATTACATTATCTTAAAGAGTAGTTATGAGAAATTACTCAGTCTGGTCTTCTGATCACCCCAAAACATCAATCAGTTAATACTGAAGGCTGACCTATTTTGATCTATTATTTTACAGCTACATAGAAGCACACACATTCCCTCCCCCACACCCCTTCAACTTCACCTATTGGACTGCAACTCATTTCAGATTAAATTCAATTTTCACAGAGCTACTGACCACTGCTTCATATGAGGCCAAACAGTATCTTGAATGGCACAATCAACATTTCCAACCAGCAGCAACAGTACAATACATAGGTCACTCAGAAGTTGAAGGCGTTTACTGGGTTCCTGGGTTCTTGCATGAATGCCATGCTTTCCATACCGATTTGACAAAAAAAACCCTTATTTTAGGCTGTTTTACCAAGAGCAAGAGTATTACTTTTTGACAGTCCTTGGTACTTTGGGTTTTCCTAGCACTACAGCTGAACCCCCACCCAATTATTTTAAATCATAGAAGTTGTAAATCAATTTCTAAGAATCATGCAAAAAGCCACTTGCAGCAGCCCATCATACACTATCAGCCACAAAGAATGGGAGTGGTTTCTATTAGTATAACCCATGCTTCCCCACCCCTCCTCTCTAAAGATCTCGCATTTAATTATTTTTTTAAAAAGCTTACTTGTGTAAAGGTATCAGAGGACTCATTATCTGAAACAACTTTTCAAATACAAGAGGCTTTCCCAAAGCTTTTATGTAATAATTTCAACACAGACCAAGTAAGTATGTTTATTGTTTTACAGCAGAATGCCCCAATTTAAGAACAAAGTTGCTAGATGTTCAGCTGTGCAAAATGGTACATAGTGCTTCAGTACAAGTGGAAAAGAACATGATTTGTTAGCAAATGCTTTCAAATACAATTTTATGGTCCTAGAAGACAGGACTTGAAACTGAAGACTGATCCACAGGCAAATGATTTTTTTCTGCCTAAATTGGACCTAACAACTTTGGACCCAGAAACAATGCCGCTCATTCCTTACTGCTGTAAAGAAAAATTGCCACACTGAATTGCCAGATTCAGTGTTTTCATGCGTGTTACAGAGAAGCGGATCAGTCCTCTATGTCAGTTTCTAGCCCCATCTAGAAGTATCATCTGGCTCCGATAAATAAGACTCACAGGAATTTCTTGAAGGTCAATGGTCCATAATGGTAGTTATTCTACATGATCTGCTCAACTTGATTTCCAATTCTATTTAGGCTGTTTAAATTACTTTCTTGAATTCATCGTACAGCACAAGCACGAAAGCACCCCCCATGCCTCTGAGAACATTAGACCATGCACCCTTGAAGAAGGCCTTTCCTCCTTCATCCCTTGCAATCTTCCGCCAGCAGTCAATTGTTCCAGAGTACATGATATCGGCTGCAGGAAAAGAGCAAAGAGTTATTCTTAATTCCTATTTTAGTTCAGATAATTTTAACAACTGCCCTGTTTCACTTAACTGCTTTGTGATGTCCCAAACCACAATTTAAGACTGTAACACAATACTTACTAAAAATATTACGCCTCCTTTTTAATACCTTTGTTTGATCTGACAATGCAAACAGGCAGTCTATTTTTTAGATTTCATGTTCCATAATGAAAAGTCCTCAGCATAAATCCTGGCAATCTCAAGTTGAGCCTCACTGCGTTTCCTCATTTGAGTACAATATAATAAACTGGATTTATGGAACAATGAACTGTAACTCCGCAAATGGCTATTAGTAAAAAAGAACTCCATCTTGTTAATGCTGTTTTAACAGCATTAACAGCTCCATGGATTTACAGCCTACCTCCTTTGCGTCCTGACTGCATCATCATTCTACGCCGCACTGTATCAAAAGGATAGGAGACCACGCCAGCCACAGCAGTCACTGTCTGGGCAATCATCCAGCTGATAACAATGTGAGTATTTCTGGGATCTGGGAGCATGCCTGCAGTAAAACAAAAAAGGCAATTAGCTTTTTACCTTGCACATCCTCCTCTGGTTCACTCACTGCATGACAGCTATTTTACTAGATAAACTAGTAAGAAACACTGTAGACCCATACTCGAAATAAAATTGCAGCAAAACACTTCTCAAACTTTGAACATACTGAAGCCATTCTCAGTAATCAAAATAGGTTACCATTTAAGCACAAGCATTCTTTTTAGACTAGCATGAGAAGACTTGACTATTCACTACGTTTTTAATAAAGAAACATCACTAAATTAAGTCACTGTCCCTGTGAATAACATTACACTACAAACTAGCATCAATAGGTTATTTGCCCAAATGTCAAGCTTAAAAATTACTTTGCAAAAGCACTGCTCAATCCCATTCTGCTAAACACACTTGGACTAGCCCAGTGTAACTTCAGTATGCACTGAAGAAAAAAGAAATTATTCAAATTGTGTCTGGTCACCAACATACTCTCCTGACCTTAGGAGCAACGGCTTAAAGTACAAAACCAGTACTTAGAAGTAGGCTGCTGCCATCAACACATGCACAAGTTTTCCCTGTATACAGCAGTGTCACAGATGTGGCACTGATATCCCCCTTCACCTTCACACATCCAAAACCAGATAACACAATTCTAAACCCAAGTTTTTCAGATCTCCTCTGAAATATTACCTTTTGCTGTATCATAGATCCCAAAGTAGGCAGCTCTATAGATGATGATGCCTTGGACAGAGACATTGAACCCTTGGTACAAGCCACGCACACCATCAGACTTGGTGATTTTGACTAGACAGTCCCCGAGACCAGAGAATTCTCTGTCTGCACCAGCTTTTCCAACATCAGCAGCCAAACGGGTTCTTGCAAAATCCAAGGGGTAGACAAAGCAGAGGGAAGTGGCTCCAGCTGCACCACCAGATGCCAGGTTACCAGCAAAATACCTCCAGAACTGAGTGTGCTTGTCTACACCTCCCAAAAACACCTGCTTATACTTATCCTTGAAGGCAAAATTAAGAGCTTGAGTTGGGAAGTATCTGATGACATTTGCCAAGTTTCCTCGCCAGAAAGACAGCACTCCTTGTTCCTTTGGAATACGCACTACACAATCGATGATACCCTTGTACTGCTTATCAGCAGCAATCTGTTTACTTGCATGTTGCACCTGAAAATAAAAATACAAATATTTATCACTTGCCTCGACAGGTCTATGTTGCATCTGGGCTTGAACCTGCTTCTACTATAAAACAAAGTTGTTAATTCTGAATGGCCATTGTTGGTATTATTAAGAAAAAGGCTTAAAATTGCTTCCAACCTTTCTCAGAAATCAGGATTTGCCAAAAGAAGAACAGACAGCTGCAAGCAATTCCTCTACTACCTGAAGGGAGACTGTAGCAAGGTGAGGGCCAGCCTCTTCTCCCAGGCAACTAGTAACAGGACAAGAGAACACAGCCTCAAGCTGTGCCAAGGAAAGTTTAGGGGGAACTAGGAGAGGAATTTCTTCAGACAAAAGTGATTAGACATTGAAATGGACTGCCTAGGGACTGGTGAAGCAACCATCCCTGGAGGTGTTTAAGACTGGACGTGGCACTTAGTGCCAGAGTCTACTTGAAATGGTGGCATTAGGTTGGGCTTCATGATCTCTCTGAGGTCTTAACCAAACTAACTGATTCTGTGAGGCAGAAGAGCAAGTAAGTGCCCTTTTGTAAGACAAATACATCACGACAAATACATCGGGCCTAAATAGAGGCGAGAGCCTTTACTGACAGAGACGGGCCTGGGGCGGGAGTCGCCTGAGAGAGCCGCGTTAGGCTGACAGAGCTGCCAGCCAGAGGAAGAGGGGCTTGGGGCGGGGGAGGAACCGTCAGCCCCGCGACCGTGGCCGGAGCCGCCGCGAAGGTCACTCGAGTCACCTTGGGGCGCCACCGGGTCACGCCGGGCCTCGCGCGCCGGCCGCGGCCCGACCCCGCCCCGCCCG